>JAYXIM010047355.1:0-42471 GCA_037575425.1 Anastrepha fraterculus | reverse complement strand
TCTTAATTCGCCAGAATTTCAGTTGAAGTTATCAAAGGTGTTGAAAATAATTTTTGAGACCGGAAAAATCGATGAAACTTTTGAAAAAACAATAATTTTTCCAATTTTTAAAAAGGAAGATGTAAATGCAGCCAGTAACTATGGGGTAATATCTTTTATGAATTCTATCGCAAAGGTGTTAATGGGATTGATTAACGCAAAACTTGCAAATTGGGTAGAAAAAAAACGTGCTCACAGAATTCCAAGCCGGCTTTAGCAGAAACTATTCAATCGTAGAGAACATTTATGATCTTGCGTCTATAGTACATATAAAGTTTCATAAAAATCAGAAAGTGTACGCATATTTTGTTGATTTCAAGGCGGCGTTTGACAAGGTGCCGAGGAGACCGTTGATTTATAAACTTCGACAGATGGGAATATCTAGTAAAATAACGAACCTTATAGAAAATATTTACGAGAATAATAGATCTGCGGTTTGGACGGGAAAAGAAGTATCCGGCTATTTTAAAACCTGCACTGGTGTGAAACAAGGATGTCTGTTGTCGCCAATATTGTTCACTTTATACTTAAATGATTTGCACGATAATTTGGAAATTTGGAAGGTGGACTATTGATTGAGGACATGTATATTCCTTTATGCCGATGATATTGTTCTCCTGGCGGATAACCCTAAAGTCATGCAATCCATGATTAATAACCTGGAGAAATACTGCGCTGAATGGAATATGGAAGTAAACGCAAATAAATCGGAGATGATGGTCTTTAGAAGAGGTGGACCACTTTCCCAGGCTGAAAAATGGTGGTACCAAGGCGAAGAAATTAAATTGGTGGCCGAATGTAAATATCTTGGGGTCATTTTCACACCCAAAATGGCATTCGGCAAGCACTTAGAAGCCAGGAATAATTCAGCAAAAGCTAGTATCAATTGCACATGGAACGATTTTTCAGCGAAGCCATTCATTTCATTAAAGTCAAAATGGAAGCTGTTCCAAGCGGTATGCAGAGCGATACAAACCTACGCGGCGCAAATTTGGTAATGAGGTAATTAACTTCAACGTTACTTTATTAAAAGAATCCTCAAACTACCCGAGTTCACTCCAAATTATGCAATATCATTAGAAACTAATTTAGAAGATAGCCACATGTATTCTTTAGAACTACACATGAAGTATATCTGGAAAACTATTTATAAATATAATTGCAACAGACTCCCACACAAACTCACACAAGGCGTCTTAAGTAAAAATGTGTTTTGGCTTAAGCATCTGAACGACATGGGAATGGAGTTCGGTCTGAAGTTTGAAGAAAACACCACCGCTACAGACTGGCAAGATCGCAGTGTACTACTTCTTACCAAAATGAAAATAAAAGACATCAATATGACAAGGCAAAAATCGCAGTCAAGCGCGACGCGAATTTATAAACATTTAGACTTCTCAAAAGGGGAATCATATATTAAAGAAGATATGCGACTAGCTGACATAACGACAATTTTCAATGCAATATGTGGTTTACTGAAGCTAAATGCAACTATGATTCGTATGGAAACTCAGAAAATATGCACCCTCTGCAATTTAAACGAGGAAGAAAATATGCAGCACTTCTTAGGAAGATGCCCGGTACTGAAGGAGATCAAAACAAAATACCTAAACGCAGCGAAGCTAAATGAAGCAGAAGTAATAGATATACTTAATGGCCATAATTGGAAAATACTAACTTGCTTTATATACTCAGCCTTACGCTTTAGAAATTTTATTATTGAAGACTTTAATTTTTCATTAATTTTTGATTAATTTTTGAGCTGTGACAGACACCATTGTTATTGCCACAAATCTATTATTTCTTTCTTTATGTATTTTCATATGTATTTAATGTAAGATGCAATATTTATAAATAAATAAAGAATTACTGCTACTACTACTACTGATGCTTTCCATTTCAATTCAACCGGGCTATTCGGGTCATGTTCTTCGATTTCGATGTAACTGAAATATGTTGCTCTCTGGTCAAAATAATGAGACACGTATTTTTTTTCGCCCGAAAAAATTTTTTTCAAGAGTTATCGGCAATTTTGTTTTTCGGCTCAAGCTCGATTTTTTTTAATTATATAAGAAAAAATTTTTTAAATGCCCATAACTTAGTCAAAAATGAACCGATTTTAATAATTTTGGGTTCAAAATGATCGTAATTACTTACACGAGCGACTTCATGTAGAAACAATTGCAAAAAAGTAGTTGAAAATTTTTTATTTAGCAAAAAAGAAAAAAAATTGAAATTTTTTCAAAATTCAATATTTCAAAAAGTGTATTTTTTTTTTTTTTTATAACTTTTTCCAAATCAAAAGGACATCTCAAACTTTAATTGAGCTGAATGCCTAGTAGCTAAAATGAGTTGTTTTTGAGTAGTGAATTTTTGAGTAAAAAACCTGTTTCGCACTTTTTGTTCTTTGGAAAATAAAAAATTTTCAACTACTTTTTTGCAATTGTTTCTACATGAAATTGCTCGTGTAAGTAATGACGATTCTTTTGAACCCAAAATTATTAAAATCGGTTCATTTTTGACTAAGTTATGAGCATTTAAAAACAAAATTTTCTTATATTATTAAAAAAAATCGATTTAGAGCCGAAAACAAAATTGCCGATAAAGCTTGAAAAAAAATTTTTTTGGGCGAAAAAAAATAACGTGTCTCATTATTTTGACCAGAGAGTAACATATTTGAGTAACATCGAAATCGAAGAACATGTCCCGAATAGCCCTTTTGAATTGAAATGGAAAGAATCTATATACGAAAATTTTTTTTAATTACTCATAACTTAGTCAAAAAAAGCCGATTTGAATGATTTTGGGTTCAAAATAATCGTAATTACATACAGGAGCGACTTCGTGCAGAAACAATTGCAAAAAAGTAGTTGAAAATTTTTTATTTTTCAAAGAACAAAAAGTGCGAAACAGGTTTTTTACTCAAAAATTCATTACTCAAAAACAAGTCATTTTAGCTACTAGGCATTCAGCTCAATTAAAGTTTGAGATGTCCTTTTGATTTGGAAAAAGTTATAAAAAAAAAAATACACTTTTTGAAATATTGAATTTTGAAAAAATTTCAATTTTTTTTCTTTTTTGCTAAATAAAAAATTTTCAACTACTTTTTTGCAATTGTTTCTGCACGAAGTCGCTCGTGTAAGTAATTACGATCATTTTGAACCCAGAATTATTAAAATCGGTTCATTTTTGACTAAGTTATGGGCATTTAAAAAATTTTTTTTTCTTATATAATTAAAAAAAAATCGAGCTTGAGCCGAAAAACAAAATTGCCGATAACTCTTGAAAAAAAAATTTTTTCGGGCGAAAAAAAAATACGTGTCTCATTATTTTGACCAGAGAGCAACATGTTTCAGTTACATCGAAATCGAAGAACATGACCCGAATAGCCCGGTTGAATTGAAATGGAAAGCATCTACTATATTAGAAAAATTTTAGTTAGGCTTTCTCTGAATTTTTGGCACCAAATAAACTCATAGCCAATTGCAGTTATCCCTTGTAACATATAAAGAGTGGGTGTGGCTTGTATCCGATCTCAATAATAATTGAATTTTCGTCTTTGTCGAATAAAAACAGTAAAATGTATCGAAATTTCACATTGTTGACTTTCACTGTTAACACCGCGTAACTCACAACTTAATCGAAGAAACAAAAAAAAGCAAACATTTTTTTTTTTACTGTGAAATATCACCTTGACAATGCGCATCAACTTAATAAATAAATTGTTTGATCGATACTTTACGAGATATCGATCACTTCAGTCATCTACAGAGAAATTCATGGATTGCCTCAACCTAATACGAGGTGTTTTCAAAAAATAAGATGAATTTTCAATTTTCTCAAAAACTATTTATTTATTCATCAGTTTCTATTTTATCTCCTTCAAAGTAGTCCCCCTCAGATATACACTTGTGGTAGCGTTTTTTCCAATCCTCGAAACAGTTCTGATATGCACTTTTTGGTATGCCCCACAGCTCTCTCAGCGATTCGGTTTTTAACTCCTCACTCGTCGCAAAACGCCATCCTTTCATGGGTCTGTTCAATCTTGGCAACAGGAAAAAAGTCGTAGAGGGCCAAATCTGGTGAAAACGATGGCTGAAGCATAATACCGGTGTTGCTTTTGGCCAAATAAACTCTCCCAAACAAAGAAGAGTGAGCAGGTGCATTATCATGAAGCAAAAGCCATAAATATTAGATAACCATTTCACTACCAGTGTAAAAGAAAGAGTGACTGTCGTTTTACAACTCTACTTGGCAGCTTAGGGTATTTAGAGGTCAGTACAGTGGTGAGTACTTACTACTAATCTATGTCGATCCGGTTCTGGCTCATGTCCTCAACTGAAGGTTTTTACAAGAGGAAGGTGCAGCAGATCTACAGTGCGAATAGTAAACACAGACTAAAGGAAAAAAACACGATTAAAAAAACATTTACCCACGCACATAGAAAGTGATCCGGCCGCAAACCAATTTTCAATTGATTTTTTTAAATTGTGTTAATTATGCCATGATAATTTTCGGATTTGGGATAGCTTAAAAGGCATCATTTGTGAAATAATTTTTAAAATAGTTTCAATAAAAATATAGCAAACACATCGTGATTCGTCGACAGTTAATTATAACTACGCGCGCTCGGTTTAAATTTTATTCTTGATTTTTATTTATTAATTGACAAAACCTTTAACTACAAGCAGAAAAAAATTGGACCCTTGACCAAAAAAAAAATTAGTTTTGTAAATAATCCTTAAAATCGAATATCTCGAAAGCGGCTGAGTTTCAAACATCATATTATTTAACCAAATTAATCAAAAATGACCTGAGTGAATATGCCATTAAGTATCTAGAACCGGGAACCGGCGCAGTTTATTCTGATTAAAATTGTAGATTGACAGATGGTTGTTACTCGGATTAGTGAACAGCTGATTTGCTTATTGAATAGTTTTGTCAATAAAATATGGACGGCAGACCAAAAATACGAGTATTTAAGAAAATCTTAAATTGCTATTTCTCGAACTGCTTTGCAATTTCAAACCAGTTTATGAAATTTCGAACGTGTTAGAGCAAACTAGCATTGCATCCAGTCTTTCGTGTGCTTCTGTTTAAAAGTTTCATAATTTTTCGTTCACAATAGATATTAACTGTAATTTTTCGGCAATGTTGCCATTGAAAATTTCTCTAATCCGCTGAAAATATGAGAATTAAGTCTAGTTATCAAACCGCATTAATTGCATTTAACTCCTGAGATAATTCGGAATTAAGGGGGGAGCCTCATGTAGAAACCTCAAAAACGGTAATTTTTTAAACATATTTTTAAAGGTGATACAATTTTTTTAATTTTTCCCCCCAAAATGGCCACTGAGGATGATTTTTTGTCGGCTGCCTACGGTCCCAAACTGCTCTATTTATTACTCTTAATCTATCGATCTGAAAGAAAAAAATGAAATTGGGTTTTTTTATAACATATATATACATAACGGAAAGGATGAACCTATAAAATTAAAGCAATAAGTATAAAATTAGTTATAAAATAAACCTTTAAAAAAAAAGTAAGAATTTAGGGCTATTTTATTGACATTTTTAACCCCCAAAAAGTTATTTATCAACGCGAAATATCTGAAATTTTAGGTTCATTCTTCCGATAGTAATGTACAGAAAGGTCTCACCAAACTTCAAACAAATCGGTCGATATCTTTTTGATTTACAACACGAGCACTTTTTAAAAAAGTCGTTTCGAGATAATTGAGTTTAAAGTTTGAGGTACAGGAGCGCACGGACCGCTCTCTACCTAGTTAGTGGGCTGTAGAAGCTATAATATTGATAAATTCGGCATAAAAATCTCACAGTATATTCTTAAGATACCATATTTTCAGATTATCGGAAAAAAAATCAATTTTTTGAGGCTTCTACATGAGGCTCCCCCTTTAAGTCGTTGATCACTGTCTGTCTAGGATATAAAGTAAATACAAAACTCCTCATATATACAAGTCGGTATTAAATAAAGTCCGAAGATATCGTCTTCGTATATCGAGTTCAACAAATTTCAAATGGCGTACTAAATATATAAAAATAAAAAATTATAAAGTTAAAAAATTACCGGCTGTGAAGATAAAAATATTTGATTGCGTTTTATTTTTTGAATCGTCACATTTTGAAATTATGGCGTTAAAATAACTCTACATGCCTTACACAACTGTCAACTATTCCAAATTTTCCCATAGCGCCTCTTAACGAGAATTTTTTAAATTCTTGCAAATGCAAACGAAAAAGGGGGGAAAAAATTCCTAATTCCATCACTTGCAAATGTCCTCATTGTTAAAATCATTATTGATTTGCGCTGTGAGCACATTGCTTAAGTTGCATTCATATACAACAACGCCATAATCACACTATCACACACACATATGCGGCTTAAAGCCTTAAATAAGTCTTCATCCTCAACTTTTGCCACTTTTCCTGTTCATCATCTTCTTTGCCAGTTTTTACTATGTTGCGTTACAGCCAAACATTCGCTCATTCCGTTACCGCAATATTCTTTATCAACGGTCATGGGTCTTCCTATCCGTTCTCTCTTCCAGCACTCGGTATTTTTTTCTTTCAATGTGGTGGTTTTGTCCCACCCACGTTAAACGATCGCAAATTCCAAGTGCAAAAATTCGAGTATACTTCAGCAATGCTTCAGCAGCTCTTCTGAATTTCCGACATCTATCAACGTCAGACAGTGCCGGGGGAAAACTAAAGTCGGAAAACTACAAACATTTAAGAATGAACGTCATGTTGGCGAAAAAAGCGGCACATGAATGCCACAGTTTGCTCTTCCTTACAAGCATCCAATCAACTTGAGTTTTTCAACTAAATTGTTGGAGTATAAAATTAATCAAGAGCACGCTTTAAGGCCGAGAGCCATCCCATGCGAATTTACGAAGTTCATTTGTCAATGTGTTCGAAATCTCAACTGGTATTCAATGGAAAATGCTGCATATGTATGAGTTATTTGGTATGTACACATAGTTATATGAGTATACATATGTATATTATAGTTTTGTACTTTATTAGAATTTAACACAAAAAAAAAGTAGAAAATAAAAAATAGTTTAAAAAAACTAAAAAACACGCTTTTATTGCTAATCGAACTAAAAAGTAGAAAATAAATTTTAATGACAAAGAGACCTATAATGAAGTAATAGCAAATCGAACGATCAGTCATAGTCAACTACCTCAGAACAGAATTATAACAAAAATTAAGATACAAATAGAGTAATTCAAATTAGAGTTAAAAATAATGGAAAACTTTTATCAAATTATTGCATTGTCATCGGTCCTTGATAGGTGTGCAAAATTTCAAGTCGATCAGATGTTTAGAAGCCAGTGAAAATTTAGCTCAAAGATTCCGTTACATACATACATACATACATACATACATACATGCATACATACATACATGCATACATACATACATACAACCCGACCTAATAAAAGTGTGTTAAAAAGGGAAACATTAGAACATTGAATAATAAACATAAAGGCAAAGAAATTTCACTTATATATATCTATATAATTGGCGCGTTCACCCCTTTTTGGTGTTTGACCGAGCTTCTCCTCGTATTTGTGGTGTGCGTCTTGATGTTGTTCCACAAATGGAAGGACCTACAGTTTCAAGCCGACTCCGCACGGCAGATATTTTTAGGAGGAGCTTTTTCATGGCAGAAATACACTCGGAGGTTTGCCATTGCCTGCCAAGGGGCGACCGCTATTAGAAAAAACTTGTTCTTAATTTTGGTGTTTCACCGAGATTCGAACCAAAGTTCTCTCTGTGAATTCCGAATGGTAGTCACTCACCAACCCCTACGGCGGCCATTTAGGCTATAACAAATCTTCTTTTTGTGCCCAAATCTTGATTTCCCAATTATATATGGTAGAAATAATCAAAATTCGCTTTTCATGGCACTTTTCATGTATTTTTTCAAAATTTTCGTATTTCGCTTAGTTGTATTTTCGCATAAAGTCCAATTATGATGACGTAATAGGGTCGGATAGGTTAGTCAGGTTGCTTGTTTAAGACAAGACACTCGACGGCTCTAAAGCCTATTGTGATACCTGAATTTGATTTCCATCCCTTAACTAAGTTTCTTAAACCATTTAGATCTTTTGAAGAAAGTAACTATTCGCTTCAGTGAGACATTTTGCAAATTTCCCAGGTCTTCAAAGACAAAATCGCCAAGATATTTGGCACGGCTTCTTTGAAGTGCAGAACATTTATAGAAGAGTTTTTGTACCAACTGAAGCTCTTTTTCATCTTCACAGCTCCTGCAGAAGTCAATGAGAGGTCCACCCAATCTACTGGTTAGGGTGCTAATAGCGCAGTGGCTCGTAATAACACCTGTGAGCACGCTGGTAGTTGATCTGTTGAATCCAAGCAAACAGTTTGTCTTTTTAAGATTCAGTTTTGGCCAGAGCGCTTTGGAGACCCTACAGTTAGGAGTCAGATACCACTTTCTATTGGTTTTCGCGATTATGCTCAAGTCAGTATATTTAGAGAAATGCGTATGTCGTCTACCACTCACTGAAAGGAAAGCTCAGCGCTTTTCCTTGTATACTGTTATTCAATAGGTGCGCTTCAACTTTTTTCTGATAGGGAGGGCAAACGACGCAATATTTTTTATTTTTCGCTTGTCATTTGTAAACTTCATTAGTATACATTTCATCATGGAACGCTACACACTTGAGCAACGATTGCAAATCGTGCAAACTTTTTTATGATCGTGCTGTTGCTGCTACTTTAAGAGCATTACGGCCATTTTACGGTCCATTTAACAAGCCGTCCCGTTTTGGGGTTATGTCAAGTCATTGGTCTACAGTAACAAGCCGGCGACGATTTGTGAGCTCAGGGCCAATATTGAACGCGAAATTGCTGGAATTTCGGCCGATTTATGCAAAAGAGTGGTCGAAAATTGGGTACAACGATTGGACTTCGTAAAACGTGCACGCGGTGGTCATGCAAAAGAAATCGAATTTCATACTTAAATGTATGTGTTCAAACTCGATAATAAAAAAAGAATTAGTTAAAAAAGTCAAACCGTTTGTGTTTTATTCAAAAAAGTTCAAAAGTTGAAGCGCTCTTACTGAAAAACCCTATATATGCATGTGATCTTTCCTTTCCCTCTACTCCAGAGTGGCCGAGAACCCAGCAAGGTGTTGTGTTGTTGGATGAGCGAGTGTGACCTCCTGTATTCTTAATACATCTTGAATTGATGTGCGTTGAGGACAGTGCCTTGATAACTGCTTGACTATCAACGAAAGTGGTAAGGATTGCTGGAAGTAAGCCCATCACATCAGTCTTATCGTTTTTGCTGCATTGTCTATTGCGTAGATCTCAGCTTGGAATACGCTGCACGAGCCTGAGAGTCTAAAAGAGCAATTCAAAGATATTTGTTCTGGCCGCCGTAACCGAGTAGGTTGGTGCGTGACTACCATTCAGACTTCAGAGAGAACGTAGCTTCGAATCTCGGTGATAGACTAAAATGAAGAAAACGTTTTTTTTCTAATAGTGACCGCCCCTCGGCGGGCAATGACAAGCCTCCTAGTGTATTTCTGCCTTGAAAAATCTCCTCATAAAAAGTTTCTGCCGTTCGAAGTTAGCTAGGTCCCTCCATTTGAGGAATAACATCAAGATGCACGCCTTAAATAGGAGGAGGAGCTCGGCTAAACACCCAAAAAAGGGTGTAAGCGCCAATTATATCTAGATATGTATATGTCGGGAGTGTACTCGGAACATATATATATATGTTCCTATACATATACTCCCGAACCATTGCCCATCTTTAGTAGTCAGTATAAATATGCTGACCACTATCATCTGATATGAGCCTTGTCTGCCAATCCTTTCTGTCAGGTAATCTTATTTTAGATCTATCTTGGGAGCCAGATAGTCTGTTTTCGTTCCGTCCTGCAACTGTTCCACAGGTAGTAGAACTGATGCATAACGGTGCGTTGTTTCCTTTAGCGTTCGTGCTACTGTAATCCAAGACACAGATTTCGTCCCTCTCCCATTAACATGTTTAAGTATATCAATGGGTGGAATATGTAGGGTCACTTCCAGCGCCGCCTGAGGTGTCGATCGGAGCGCATATGTTGATTGGACTACACAAGCTAATCCTTGGACTTTTATGGGATAGGTAGGATGGTGACGGCGCAGGTCTGTACATATATATGTACAATATAAGTACAAACAAATACACTTTCTCTCGCGGGCTCCTTCATAATTTTCGGAAATACATAGTCTAGTTTAATAAAACCGTTGAGTGTTGCTCATAATATTATATGGTAAGCATACTTACTCCACCCAGAGCTGAAAAAGGAAGAGTGTGGTATTATCAGAATGAAAAAACGAGAGGCCGAAATACATGAGTGTGAGGGCTTGAGATGCTAGCCAACAGAAAAAATGCCCCAAAATGTTCGGTCAGAAAATTCGGCGGGATAGAGAAGGTTTCAAGACCGGGATGATTTTCTCTGAGAACAAAGGCGGCGTTCTGGTCTGGATGTCAGTGATTGAAATATGGAGGGAATACTTAGCGCACCTGCCAAATAGTAAATACATCCCGACACCTCAATCGCTGGCAGCCACCAGACTGTCGGCTGAGCAATTCAAATATGGCGAGGAGGATCTGGTGAGGTGCATGCATCAGCTCCTATACAAAATATGGTCGGATGAAAGCATGCCTGCCGATTGGGATTTAAGTGTGCTCTGTCTAATCCATAGAAAGGGTGATCCTACAATCTGTGCCAATTACCCCCGGAATAGTTTTCTAAATATCAAGCGGGCATATTGCGTGAAAGGCTGAAGCTCACCATAAACCAACAGATTGGACCTTATCGGTGTGGTTTTAAACCTTGAAAGTCCATTATCGACCAGATATTCACAATACGCCAAGGCCTGGAAAAGATCCATGAAAAGAGAATCGACACACACTACCTTAACAACCGCACTGTTAGTTCTGCCTTCTCCAAACTGGATAAAGAGGCAAAGCGAATGGGTCTGGTGGTGAACGAGGACAAAACGAAGTACCTCCTGTCATGAGGCGGCTGTTGAGAAACTCAACGCTGCCCTAACCAAATGTTTTGAGTCAGCCTGTCCAATTCGACCCCTCCCTAGCCGGACTCCCGTTCCTTGGTGGAATCGAGAGCTCCAGACGTTGAGGCGTGAGTCGAGAAAACTTCTAAACCGGGCCCTCAAGACTAACCTTGCAGAGGACTGGGAGCGATACCGTGATATTCAGAAGAACTACAAGAGGCTTATTCGGGAATAGAAAAGAGCCTCGTTTAGGGAATTCTGCAGCGGTATTGAATCTCTGAGTGACACGGCGAAATTTGTTAGGATCCTGAAAAGGGACCCAACTACAAAGCTGGGGTCACTTAGGAAATCTGATAGCTCCTTCACGGAGCGGAAAAGTGAGACACTCAGCTTGTTGATGGAATCTCACTTTCCTGGTAATCAGATAAGCATCAGCCGGCAACAGCCCTTCTTGATAGAGGCAGTTGTCAGAGCTGTTACACCTTCTCGGCATAACTGGTTCGTTGCCAGATCTGTGGTGAATGAGGCCGCCATCGATTTGCCATCAAATCTTTTGGCGGCTACAAGTCGCCCGGACCAGATGGCATATATCCTGCCATGCTGAAGGAGGGTGCAGAGTTCGTGACAGCAGCCCTGAAGAAAATCTTCTCTGCATGCCTGGCACTGGCTTACATACCACGCTCTTGGAGGATGGTGAGGGTCGCTTTCATCCCAAAGGTTGGAAGAGACGACTACACCAGCCCCAAAAGCTTTAGACCCATCAGCATGACCTCTTTCATGCTGAAAAGTCTCGAACGACTGGTGGAATTGCGCATACGTCAGAAGTCGCTGAAGGCTCACCCTCTGTCTCTATTTCAGCATGCCTATCAGAGTGGAAAATCCTGCGAGTCGGCACTGCAAAACCTTGTTGCTAGGGTAGAGCTGGCCATCGACAGGAGGGACTACGCTATGGGCATCTTTTTAGACATAGACGGGGCGTTTGATAATGCCACTTTTGATAGTATATGTAACTCTGCTAGTAGGCACGGCGTAGACCGGGTGCTAGTAAATTGGATTCGTTCGATGCTGGCCCAAAGAATCGTCTCGGTGCGAGCAGAGGAAGATCTGCTGGTGTCATCCGGGGTTAATAGAGGTTGCCCCCAAGGCGGTGTGCTGTCTCCATTGCTCTGGTGCATGGTAATCGATCCTCTACTCACCATCTTAAACGATTCGGGAGTCTAAGCACAAGCATAAGCGGACGATGTGGTTTGTTTGGTAACAGGCCCTTCGCTTATGAACATCTGCAGGAAAGTGCAGAAAACTCTGGATCGGATTGACACTTGGTGCTGTGCGAATGGGCTATCGGCAAATCCCGCCAAGACTGGTATTGTCCTCTTTACAAGAAAGAGGAAGCTTGATGGACTCGTTCTGCCAAAGCTAAAAGGGGTCACAATCCAGCTATCCAAGGAAATTAAATATCTTGGAGTAATCCTCGATAGTAAGCTCCTATGGAAATCACACGTTGAAACAAAGACATCCAAAGCACTGACAGCTTTCTAGGCCAACTTCTTTGGCCCAGAGCCCGCTTTGCCACTCCCCTCTGCGGCCATCACGGCCACGAGAGAGGCTGCAGATGGACAAAACTGATGTTACCTGTCATGTCCGATCGACTGTCGCAGATCCCCCTGTCATTAAGCAGAAGAGACTGTAGGTAGCTGGTTGGACTGATGACGGGCCACTTTCTGTGGGCAAAGTACATGGAAAGGTTGGGCATCTCAGACAGTGTACTCTGCCCAGCTTGTGAAGAGGAGGATGAGACGGCGGACCACTTTCTGTGTGTCTGCCCCGCCTTCGCTCGAATCAGGTTTGAGGTCTTTGGCACTGATGTGTTAAGAAGCGACCATCTTGGCTTCTTGGCACCACAAGATCTACTCAGATTTCTTCGGAGATCGGGTAGATTTAAAGAAAATTAAAAGGGAATCCAAGTGTAGTGCAATGGACTCAATTAATGTCTGGGTGCTGTACTTGCTAGTTGTCCCGACAAAAAAAAAAAAAAAGAAAATCTCCTGTCATCAAACACACAGTCGGCGGACTCGCGTATCGGCACCCACATCCCTGTCGACAGTTATAATTTCAAGATAGTAAGAGACTTCGTTTATCTAGGAATCTAGTATTAACACCAACAACAATGCCAGTCTTGAAATTCAACGGAGGATCCCTATTGCCAACAAGTGCTGCTTTGGACTAAGTAGACAATTGAGTAGTAAAGTCCTCTCTCCTCGAAGAAAACTAACACTATAAGGCGCTCAACATGCCTGTCCTAACGTAAGGCGCAAAAGCTGCGACGATGAGGCGTTCTTTGGAGTGTTTGTTGGTGACAGCGAGTATCATATGCGATGGAACATTAAGCTGTATGAGCTTTACGACGACGTGGCGTATGAAGATCCAGCGGCTTCATTGGATGGTTTGAAAAGGAACACGTAGAGTAAGGATAAGCTCCAGTGGTATCACAATGGACCTGCGAAAGGTCTAAGTGTGTCTTTATGACAACCACCCTATCTACCTACCTACCTGGCTAAGTCATGTTGAGCGAATGGGTACAAACGCTCTGCTACCAACTGATGGTAGCAAAGGAATAGGAAGGTCTTCTTTGCGTTGGAAGGATCAGATGGTGTGTCCAACTTGTGCCGGTTAGCACGAGAAAGAAACGACTGGCGCGCTGTGTTATCGGGCCAATCAAGAAGAAGGAGAACGTTACTTATTCTTATTTTCTAACTTTACCTTAATGCTCAATTTCCTAAATACTATTTCGTTATTAAAGTTTGAAAGCTCTGATAAGTCATTTAGACTTTTTTGAATTGAAAACTCTGAGCCATTAATCAACAAAATACTGCGCTCTATTAGTGCGTGAAAATGGTATGGCTGGTACAGCTGAAGTGTCCACCATTCATTAGTAAAATCACTTGAAACATTAAAATTACTTACCCAAATGCTCAACTTAAATTGCTTAGGCCTGCGAGTACGTATATAACTCATTCACACCCATCAAAATTAAGGCTTCACATTTGAAGAGACAACCTAATTACCTTTACTGTCATCGTGCCTAAATGTGCTTACATGGTCCGTGCAATTTTATTCGAACGTCTACGTGCAGAGTCAACTACTTCTGTGTTATTATATTTTATCGCTCAACAACAACGAAACTAGCATTCGCATGGAACGAGTGTTAGTTTACATAATCGCCCATTTAGTACAATATTACCAACAGCGATGCCCAACGCCAATGCATGCCATTTTTGGGAATGTGTTGGGTACGCGTGTAAGCTTGTACTCGTATATTGAGACTTCGCTGTTTACTGTTGCAAAAGTTATTTTCGTGTGTACAAGTGAAAGTACAAAAGCTCGCGCGTGACCTCTGATTCATAGGAAAAACTAAACTGTATTTTATAACGGTTTGTTTATTCTTTGGCAAAGGGTAAGTATTCATTCGATAGAACTCTTTCTGCTCTATGAAACTATGTTAAATATATTTTTGAGTTATTTAATTTTTTATTACTTTTGAGGCTTAGAAACGGAAAACCCAGAAGGCAAAAATCAATAATTTCGACATCTGCTCTTCTTTGCTTTTCATATTTGCTTTTTGCAAGACGCTGGGAGTTACATGGGGTCTATCTCTGCTATAATGTATTGATGCTACTCAGCTACAGTAAAGCCAATATTACTAATCGGTGCTCGGGTGTGGTGAACAGCGCTAAGAAAATCGACATATAAAAAACCTATGGAAGGTATTCAACGTCTTGGTGTACTTTGCACCACAAGCGCATCGAGAGCTACTCTAGCGGCATTGCTTGAAAGAATACTCAACCTGCTATTGACATTGCAGCGGAATACCTAGCAGATAAATCTACGGTAAGACTCAACGTGCCAGGCGAATTTATCCGTAAAACATTTGAACATAGCTCAATAGGCATGAGTGCAGGGTCAAGACGGACTAAATGACTCCGAAATGTAATTGAGTGAAGAAATTCCGAACAACAATAGAAGAAGAGGGATGTAAAAGAGGAATGAAACCTGTCCCAAATATTCTTAATGTATTTAGCGATGACTCGAAAATGGTGGACGGAATAGGGGCAGCGATCTATTGCGCAGACCTGAGCATCAGGCAGCCATTTGAGTTCCCCGACCACTGCATTATCTTTCAAGCAGAAGCCTTTGGTGTAGATAAGGCTGCAGAAATAACATTCCCGAAGGTCTCAAGCAACTCAAAAATAAATATATTCGTTGACAGTCAAGCGGCAATAAAGGCAATAAACTAAATATGAAATTTCATTCAAAAATGTTCTAAAAGTCATAGAGAGACTAGCCGCAGACAGACGACTGCACATCTATTGGGTACTTGGACATAAGGTCATTGTAGGAAACGAAATTGTAGATGAACAAAGAAAACTACCCTTAAATACGATATGCAATGACGTCACTGCGGACATGCGGACTTGCAAAACCACGAAAATCATGAGCACACAGAATGCAGATAAATCCGCCAGATTCGTATTATCCCTGTTCAGAAAGGAAAGCAGAACTATCGTAAGTATACTGGCAGGCCACAATTTGTTAGCGGCACACGCATACGAGTAGATAAAATTATACAAAACGTTAGCTGCAGATTTTGCAATGAACTGAAAGAGAAGGAAACGCTAGAGCACCTTCCATGCTCTTGCCCTGCGTTAGCTAGAACCAGATTGAAATGTTTAGGAGCTCTACAATATGAAAAGTTAAAATGCTTCTCGGTGTTAGAACTTTAGAACTTCGCAAGAGGCGCAGACGTATTACAAGATGCCTACTACAAAGAAACGTAAAGGTCTAGCTCCATTTGGTAACACTAAGGACCAATAGGTCTAGATTTCAGCCAGCCAGGTTAACCTAACCTAACCTAAAATAGCCTACGAATAGAGTATTTTTTACACGTTTCGATTCAGTAAACTCAAGGCATAGCAAGGAGAATTCAATTATGCAATTTTAGTATTTCGCAATTTTCCTACAGAGTTCCAAAATTAGTACCTATCGCCTTAAATAATGATCTAAAATAATTGACGATGTCTCTGTAGCACTCAGTGGCGTTTGAGACAATATTTTCAAAGAAAAATGAACCGACGGAGCATAAAACCAAGCCACCACACCAAACTGTCAGTCTCAGAGGATTCACTGGGTATTTGATGTTCATGTGCGGGTTTCCGGTCACCAGTTTTCATTGTTAACATAGCCATAGAGATGAAAATGCGCTACGTCAGAAGAGTTACTTACTTTATTTTCAATGAACGCACCATTTGTGCCACACAACATTGATTTTAAAAATATTTGCGCAATATTTCCCAACGTTTTTCAAGCGTAATACGATTCTTTTCGTTCTGCGGAGATGAGATACTGATTTCTGGCAAGACTTGTGGTAGGAAGGAGCTTTCACTGTCAAAATAACGTTCCTCTTCCAGTATGTGGTGTGCGGTGTGATGTACTTCTACAAATGGAGGGACGCACAGTTTCAAGTCGACTCCGAACGGCAGATGGTTTTTATGAGGAGCTTTTTCCTAGGGAGTTTGCTATTTCCTGTCGAAGAAAAAATAACTTTTCCGGTGTGTTTGGTGTTTCATGATCGCAATGGATTTCCAATCCGGGCTGGTGGTCATACACTAGCACATTCGGCTAGTGTGGTCCCACTTTGGTTCAAAGAGTATTAGGCTTTAATCAAGTAAGAGGGAGCGTACTTATTTATTTATTTATTCAAGAAGTACATCTCGTGAGTAGTTGAAAGGAGCAGCACATCTTTGTATGTAACTATCGAGACACAAATTTCCACGGCGGTAAGAAAAATTTGCTGAAAACAGGCGCTAAGTTGAATGCAAATTATAGTTTTATTTTCAAGCTTTTAGATTTCATTGTGTTTGGTTCTCAATTTGTTTTCATTAAAAAAAGGTTTTTTATTTTGTTTTGCTATACTTTTTGAAGTGAAACTTTTTAGACGTCGAGGGACGAGCGAGAATGGAGAGCAAAATTTCAAGGCCATGCAACGTTTTGGGGAAGTTGCATTCCGCGAGCGAGAAAAAAGATATAAGGTAGAGGAAAAGGAGAGAGAGAGAGAGTTATACCTTATATACATATATCTTAGATGCCCTTTAGACTATTTTTTCAGAGTTTTGAGGTTGAACCTAGTGGTTGCTAATTTCTAGTGAGAAATAACACTGCCTACTTTTTGACGCTTGTTTGTTGGTGCAAACTTGTAGGAAATATATTGTCGGTGCCAACTTTTTACCGTTTTTTGGTGCCTACTTTTAGGCACTTATTTCTGTATCCTGGCTAGTGCTTGTGCGTACTAAAGGGTGGTTAAGTTTCAAGGGCCCGTGTTGATTTTGAATAAAATACAATTTTTTTAGGAAGTTATTGCCATATCTCTTTATTATGATAATATTGGTATGGTTCAATTACGTATGGAACAAAATATTGGCCAAATGGCTGCCGCAGCCTCGGCGGCACACCTCCATCCGATGGTCCAAATTTTCGATGACCCCGAGGTATAATCGAGGTTCTATGCCGTTAATGTGCCGAACTATCTCATCCTTTAGCTCTTGAATTGTTGCTGGCTTATCGACGTACACCTTTTCTTTCAAATAACCCCAAAGAAAGATGTCCAACGGTGTCAAATCACATGATCTTGGCGGCCAATTGACATCGCCGCGACGTCAGATTATTCGGCCATCAAATTTTTCGCGTAAAAGAGCCATTGTTTCGTTAGCTGTGTGACAAGTAATGACAAGACTTTATAAAGTCCTATCTATTCCGGTGTTGAATTTCTTTGTATTACTTTACGGTAATTTGTGCCGTTGCAGAGGTCCTGGAATCGCTGCGTTTTTGAGGGTGATAAACGCTCGGAGTAGTGCGCGTTGTAGCCACGGTTTGAGTCCGGCGTTTACCTACACCGGTCGACGCTTCTCCGTTTTTTGTAAATTTTGTATTTTTGTATTCTCTGCAAATGTTGTGAATTTATTTAAATATATATTCTTTCTCTCTCTCTCTCTCTCTCATTCTCTCTCGGGTCTCTCCCTCTATCTTTGTCTGCCTTGAAAATTTCACTTCTGTTGTGTGTACTACGCTACACGCACTTTTTTGTTTTAGTACAACGATAGGATTTTACACAAAACCCTCCGAACGAAAATCATCGTTGCGCGCCTGCATAGGAATGTTTATCGGCTGGTCAGCTCATAGGCTGAGTGGAGGACGGATACTACTATCTAAATATACAAATGCGTATACATTCATTGGTAATGTTAGCTATGCTTGCAGATGATCCTTTTGCCTCATAAAATTACAAATACACTTATACTCGTGTATAAGAATACAAGCAAGTAACCGTGTCTTCATAAAAATTCTTTCACAAATGCCCCCATATTGGTTGAGCTGAGCTAATTTATATAATAACATATTTTGCTTGGATGGTTAGTTGGCTGATTGGTAGTCTGGTTGCTTGAATGGTGTCGCGCTTAAGTGGCTTTTTCAATTCAAATTTAACACTTGAACAAATTCATCACTTTGTTGTGAGTTGAACCATTTTTACTTACTCAATCGTTGAATTTAACTCAGTAGAAATCGGACTAGTTTTGAGTTTGTTTTGCAGTTATTTCCTCAAAGTTTGATGGAGATTATGAAGAAAAATTATTCAAGTTTACGAGATGTCCTCAGTTAACCTTTACAACTTATTTATATAAATTTAGTTAGAAAAAATATGATCAGGATCATTTTTCCTATATTTATTGCTATGTACGCGAAAATGCAAGGCAGCAAGTTTTAGAAAATCAAACCGTTTCTTTCCTCAGCTACTCTATTAAAAAGCAAAATTATAATAATTTTATGTAGTTTTAATAACACTATTCTGCTTCTTTTTATTTGTGGAGCGCAACTGTTTGCTAGTTTAGGCTGCGACCAAAAACCTTCGCTAATTGACTGTCATTTTCCCAGCTCCGCCGTTTACATACCTGTGCGCACGGATTCTTCTATTCGGTCCATGCTGTCGCTGTTTACCTACAAATGCCAAGTAAAAGGATATTTTAGCCGAATATGTATTAGTTTGTGGAATAAGAAATCCATAATGCAATTGGTTTAAAAATGGTTCGATGGTCGATCTCTAGCACCTGGGGGTTACTACGACTACTAACATGCTGGTCAACTTCAATTATTTCCGAAATTTTGTCGGCATTACGGCATTTTCTTCAACATCGGAAATGCCTGAAACGGAAAGCCTGATGTAAACAAAATTGCAAGTGATGAGCTGTTACACTATCGGCACCATAAACACCATTCAAAATTTCAACGGACTGGCTTGCATTTTCGCCTTTATCAAAGAAAAAACTGGAAAATGTACCGAATTTTCTGTGTTCCGAATTTCCAAATATAAAGAGTTTTTTTAGTGTGAAATGTCACCTTGGCAACCAGCATAAACTTATAATTGTTTGATCGATACTTGACGAGATATCCATCACTACAGCCGTCTAACGAGAAAATAAAGCATTTATTTCTCCCCAATTTCCCCAAACTAAATATGTAAAACCAATAAAGTGTACTCTCTCAGGCACACTTATAAGGAGCAAAGCTAAAGAAATTTCAATCAGGCTCAATTACGACGATTTTAATGCATAATCCATCAAAATGATGTCAAAAATTTTACCTTAAAGGTACCATATTTGATTCAAGGATACGATTCCCGTAACATTTATAATGCAGATGACCCTGGCTTGTCTTTCCGAGCATTACCCGATGAAAGATTTGCATTAAAAGGTGGAAAATGCCCAGGTGAAAAAATGGCTAAGGACAGGCTTACGATTTTACACTACCTGCAAGACCTCGGGCATTTCACAACATATATTTGAGCAATTTACCCGTTATGCGGCGATCAAACCAAAATGCTTGGATGACGTCTGATTTAATGACAGATTTCCTCGTTCGATAGAAAAATGCAATTTCAAGAGCGGAGTGTCGTTCTATTTCTGAATAATGCCAAGATGAAATAGAAAATGAGATGGACGACAAGTTATCCTCCAATAAAGAGGCTTATTTTACTATAAGAAAACTAAAATCTTTTTTTCTAAACCACAACGATTTTAAGGGTGTTGAACTGCCAACTTGAAGCCAACTTTCTTGGCCCACAGCCCGTTCTGCCACTCCCTTCTGCAGCCGTCAAAGCCACGGTTAGCAAATAGGTGCCTAACTCTAACCCACAAGCGAGGTTGGCAGGCTGAGAGAAGCTGCAGATGGACAAAACTGATGTTACTAGTCATGTCCGACCGACTGTCGCAGTTCCTCCTGTCACTAAGCAGAAGCGACTATAGGAGACTGGTTGGACTGATGACAGACATTTGATTCGGCATGCAATAGTTTCCGGCCCCCAAACAGAAGATTATTGCAGGTGATGAACATTTTAATATTAATGATGTGTAAAAAATTCTGAAAGTTTCATTAAAATTTGATCAAAATAAAAGCTAATTAGGTTTACTCTCAAGTTGGTCTTGAATACCACTCGCACCCAGTATATGAATGTATATCCTCCCGCCACATTTCTCCTGTAAAATCTAGCAGAAGGTTGCCGCAACATAACGACCGCTCGGGATCCAAAACTCCATTGTGTCGCTTTTCCTTTTAAACGAGTAAATAAGTAACATCCCAGTAAATACTTTATGAGATAGGAAAAAATCTAATTTTGTGGACCATTCCACCGACAGCAGGAGACCAGCAACAAAAATAGTCGGTGGATCATTGATGATCAAAAATATATAAATTTAATCACGCCAAAGAACAAGAAAAAGACATTAATTCTCAGTTTAATTATATTTCATTGATTTACGAAAATAATATACGTTTTTGCATATGCAGTAGAAGCCCGATAAGTACAATTGGAAAATTTCAGCAATGATTGCACTTAGCGAAAAATTGCACTTTTGCGAATTTCTCCTGTGGATCGAGGAATACCTAGGGAAAAATATTTTAACTCTATTCAATGCAATTAATGAGCTCAAAAGGTCGATATTCAAGAAAAATGAACACATATTTATTGAAATTAATACAAAGAGATCAATGCGGAAGGACATATGAGTGTGTGCTCCAAAACTCAGTTCTTTTTTTTTTGAAAAACTTTGTTATTTTCGATTGCGTTTTCTCGTAACACTTTTCAAGTGCTTTTGATCGGATATCATGCAAACAAGCGATCTGATTGAATGACAGTACATCGTTCTGTTCACCCCATTTCAAAATTGTATTGACACAGCCAAAAATCGATTCATGCTGGACTTTTTCGGTTGTTTCTTCTTGAGTAGTATCATCTGGTTCATTGGCTTCACTATCACCTTCATCTATTCCTAATTCCAAAACCCAATTGCGGATTTCATCTGTGTCTGCTTCACCCACATAGTTTTCGACCATCTCATTTAACCGTTGTAATCCTCCAACAAGAAGGGGGTCGTCAATTTCGATATCCAATGGCATATCGTCTGGATTAGATTCAATAATCGCGTCAACTGTTGGGCTTGTACCCAATACGCTTTTCCAGCACTTAGCGATCGTTTCAGGGAGCAATTTCCCCATGCTTGGCTCAACATGATCACGGCGGTTTTCAAATCAATTTTCTTCAATAGTTCATGTAATGAAGAATCTTTTTCACTATTTATGGTTTCCATTAGCAATGTTTTGTATTGAATTTTTGTCAAGTTAATAACACCTTAATCCATTGGCTGTAAAATCGCAGTCCAATTGGCCGCAAAATACATCACTTCGACCTCACCACAAACTAATTCTTCTTCATGCGGATGAGATGGGGCTTGATCCAGCAAGAGTAATGCTTTGGGTGGAACATCATTTTCCTTGGCGAGTTTTTTCACTTCTTCGACAAAATTATCAAAGAACCACTTTTTGAAAATATCCCGCGTCATCCAAGCAGTCTTGTTGCTAGCATAATTTACCGGTAGACGAAAATTTAAAAAAAAGCGCGGATTCATAGATTTGCCGATCGTTAATGGTTTTATTTTGTAGCTGCCATCACCATTTGCACAAAAAAGAACCCTGATTCGATCTTTTGAAACTTTGTTGCCTGGAGCACTCTTTTCATCTTTCGAAACGTAGGTTTTATTTGGCAAAAGTTTCCAAAAGAGCCCCATTTCATCAGCATTATATATTTGTGATGTTACATATAATAACGAAGTGAAACACGTCTTCTTCTTCCAAGAACTTTATTTCAACTCCCAGTTTAACAAAAACTCTTCTTACCTAAAGCTTAACTAATATTTAACATTTATGAGAATGGGAGAAAGTAAAACTAGCAATGAATGTAGGAATGCATGTTGTGTGTATGTTGAGTGTATGTTGAGTGCGTGAGTAAGCGTGTGGGTGTAGTGTGTGAGAAAGTATGTAAAACAGTTGTTGGTTTAAATAACAGTTAGTATAAGTAATTAAATATAAGAGTAAGATTAAGTTAGAATTAAGAGTAGGTATAATATAGGAATAGGGTGATCATGTAACTAAGTATAGTAGTATGTAACATTATAATATAACTATATCCTTTTTCAGCGATTTTCGCCGTCAATTTTTCCTTAAATGGCTTCTGGATCACAAGATAATGATTCACTACTCACAGTCAAATAGCGAAATCCGAAGCGTTTCTTGAATCGCGAAAACCATCAAATATTTTTAATGCTTTGCTTTTCAATATCAAGCTAGAAACAGGAGCATTTCGTCGCCGCTAATTCATGAAAAACTGGTACAAACGCTTCTCGAGCTCTCGATGATTGCCAAACTGCAAAGTTTTCCGTTTATTTCCAAGTGAAAATGAATTGTATGCATTTTCTTTTAATGAACGGGATTGTTTTTTTATTCGGCAAATCGTTGCGCAATCAACTTTGTATTCGAATGCAAGATCTCGTTGTTTAACGCCTTTTTCAATTTTTTGGAGAATCTCATCTCTTTCTTTCAATATAAGAAAATGTAGATTCTTTTTCACTTTTCCCATGATTTTATTTGATGAAAGCAAAAAAAAATTATTCAAACTCCGAACGATTGTTTTACTCTCAAGAACCAGCTTGAAACTAACGCATGTTGAATGTCACAAACGATTCGATGCCATATTTTATGATATCAGCGCTACAATTTTACAGTTATTTGAAAAAATCAAAAATCGCAAAGCGTGAGAACAGTGTGTTTGGTCGCAATAATTCCGAGAACCATAACTGTGCATAGCTATAAAGCTGTGTCTTCGCGAGTGATAAACGCAAATACATTGCCGTATTAAGTAAAAAATTTCTTCGAACAAGAATTCTTTTGCGCCTGAAAATTGCAATTTTTTATTGCTCTTTTCGAGTTTTCTATGGACTCAAAATCGAATTGTACTTTCCGCGAAATTGCAGTTATCGGTATTGCACTTATCGGGCTTCTACTGTATTCCAAAGAGGATTTAAATTTGAAAATGAGGTTAATATTGAAAAGGAAAGTTTTTTTGCTTTTAGTGAAGGTTAGTAGGTTAGTATTTGTGTTCCAATTAAATTTAACTAATACTGATACCTAATTTATATGAAAACTCAAAGCAGATTTGGAATACAAGAGAAGTCTTCGCATTGCAGATTACTGCGTTGGGCGATGTGCATTGATTCAGATTTGCGTCTCTCCACTCTGTAGATAGAACAAAAAATTAAATTGATAATTATACAATCACATTAATTTACTTTTGAAAAATAAGTTAGCAAATGCATTTAAATAATAACTCACGTATTGCAGTTGCACAGCTTATCAATTCCTGATAAATTGGTGGACAAACTAATAAACCACAATTGGCTTTTGGATCGTTTATACAACGGGTACCGCCTGGAATTCTTCCGACGGTCTCAAGCCCTGGGTTCTCTTGCCCTCCGATCACGGGCAGACCAGCCCATGCAAGACCAGTTATGGTCAAAGCTAAAAGAATTTATAAAAAATATTTGCTGTTTCAATAAAGTGAACGCTTAAAAAGGATATCAAAAGGCGGTTAATTTACCTGAAATTATTAAAACGGCGAATTTCATTGTTATTTGAAAATGAGACAAGTAACTTCAGAGGTTTAACTGTGAATGAATATTCGATGGCCATGGGTACGGCGCTGGAATGTTCTTGATGGAAAATACGTTATACTATACAAACGAAAAAAGGTTAGGTCCGGGACTTTTCAGCCCATGTGTTCCTACCCTTTGGCCAAGGTAGGTTGGTTTGAAAATGGGTGAAATCGGTCCGTAACCAAACTGTAAACAAACTGTTCGAGAGCACAGACGTGTTTCTTCTTGCTTCGCACAGAAATTTCAGTCCTCATGGTCTTTTCTGACAATAAACTCTAATTTTCTTGCGAACTATATCCAGCTTTGCAAAGTCTCTTTGTTGTGCCAGAATAAGTGGCGATTTCTATACAAAAAAAGAAAAAAAATTAAAAAATTACAAAATCTTGTTCTTCGGTTTATCCGTTGATGCTGCTACTGTTCTACCGCTGTTACTCTCTATATCGCTCTTGCTGCGTCAAATGGATTGTTTATTTCGCAAAATTTGAACAAAGGAGAGAATTCGCCTAGAGCTGCGTATGTCGTCCAACTGGAGCCAAAATCGTAGGTCAGTGAATGACTCCACGAGAAATCAGGTGAGCGGATACTGCTACCCATAGGAGAGCTTACGGCTGAGCTCCCAAGTCTAAAGCAAACCGTAAAATTTCTTGAAGAAAGAGTAGAGAGAGTGAAACGTGACTTTGCTAAATCGCCGATCTTGTAAACTCGGTGAGAAAGAAGGCTCTCTTCTTAACCCACTAACTCTTAACTCTAAGAAGTATCAGAAGCCCCGCCACACTTCAACTTTTCCAAAAATCTATTTGACGGTTCTACTATTAATTATGTGCATACAACTAAAAATCTCGGAATCCTTTTCATCCAAAGATTGACTTGGGATAGTCACGTAAATTTAGTCGTAGGTAAGTTGTAGCCGAATGTGAAACACCAAAATGAAATACAAGTTTTTTCCAAAGCGGTCGCCCCTTGGCAGGCAATGGCAAATCTCTAAGTAGATTTTTGCCATGAAAAAGCTCCTCTTAAAAAATATCTCCCGTTCGGATTTGGCTTAAAACCGTAGGTCCCTCCATTTATGGAACAACATCAACAAGCACACCACAAATAGGAGGAGGAGCTCGGTCAAACACCCAAAAAGGGTTTACGGGCCAATTATAGGTATATATACAAGGTGAAGTCCAAAATAAAAAAGACTGAACTAAAACAGAAACGACAGGATCCTTGTTCTGATAACTTCGAGTTTATTTATTCAAAATAGTCCTCCCCTCTGGCCTCGATACATTGTTTTGCGAGATCTAAAAGCTCTCGAAAGAGAGTTGCAGGTCATTGACCGGAATGTACTTCAGGATATGGGTACAAGCCTTTTGGATGGCCTCTACGGACGCAAAACGTTTTCCTTTCATGGCCAAATGCAATTTTCTAAATAGGTCATACAAGTCACAGGGAGCCATATCAGGCGAATACGGTGAGTGATTGATGGTTAAAATGCAATTTATAGTCAAAACATCAGTCACAAGAGTGGATCGATGAGATGGTGCCTTATCATGCAATGAGCGCCAGCTTCCTCCTTCGCGGTATTCAGGGCGAATTCGACGAATGCGATCCAACGAACGCTTCAAAACGCCAAGATAGAAAATTGCATTGACGGCTTAGAATCGTAAAAATAAATGAACATCGACTTGATTTTTCACTTCTCCAAACGCGATTTTTTGGATGGTGGCTCGTCTGGGGCCTTCCATTCGAGTCTTTGGCGCTTAGTTTCAGGTTCATGTTGGAAACACCACTTTTCATCATGAGTTACAATGTTGTAAAAGAAGTTTCGTGTTTTATCGCCTCTGTAATGTGGTCTTTCGAATGTTGAATTCTGAGCAATTTTTGGCACAGACGTTTCGTAAGCCTTAATGATCAGTTAAAATGCGATAAATCGATGGTTTGAAGATATTCGAAACTGATTCCATGAATTTCAACGGTGATTTCGGTTCATTTTTGATAAATGTACGAACAATTTCGATGGAGTTTTCGGTGATTAGAGATTTTGGGCGGTCCGTAAGTGCATTGTCATTTATGTCCTCACAACCATCTCTGAAACGTGTAAACCACTCACAAACTCTGAAACGATTATTGATTTGGTTTGATATTAGCTCTTTTTTGAAAACTCATTTTTGTACCGATGACAGAAACATACTAACACTTTAGACGCAATAACTTCGGTTCCACTAAACCGAATGCTACCATGCTTTCACTGAAAGTCCACTGGGGATGTAGCTTCCAACGCACTAACTCATTAAAATGATAGTGACATCAAAAACATTTTTATGGCGCCACTCTTGTTTATTTTGGACTTCACCTTGTATACCCTATGATCAAAAAGTACCGGGAATGTTTAAATAAAACAACGCAGAGTTAAATTTCAGGCACATTTATTTTATTTCCTTCAAAATATGACCCATCTGAAGCAACACATACATATGTGCCAACGTTTAACCCAGTCCTCCATGCAGCACTGGTAAGCCGACGAAAGGATGGCCTTCAGCTCCTTCGTCGCATTCTCTTGGATCTGCTCTATGGAAATCTACATCCACGAAGTGGTAACTTCAACTTGAGAAACGAAAAGAAGTCGCCCGGGGCCATATCAGGTGAAAACGGTGCTTGTACGATGGTATTTACTTGGTGTTTGGTCAAATAATCCAGCACAATTTGGGATTGGTGCGATGGCGCGTCATCATAATACAAAAACCAAAAATTGTTTGCCCACATTTCCGGCCGTTTGCGACGTAAGCATCTCTCGAACGCTTCAAAACGGATAAATAATATTCTTTATTGACTGTCTGGCCCAATGCAAGATACTCATGGTGCACTACGCATTTGCAATCGAAGAAAACAGTCAACATCACCTGAAGGTATATATAAGTTGTATGGAATACTTCGCACGCTCTGAACTACGCCATCGTTAATATGTGGTTGTGATGTCGCCAATTGTGATGTAGCCGCGGTGATGGTGGAGAAGCAAGAGAGCTTTTATTTAGCTAACATTACAAGACAATGCTTAGTCCTAAAACTTATGTACTCAAGTGTGTCAAGTAAAGACATCAACATTTGTGAAAGGGGGTTATGCGTGTAAACTTAGATAAGCTCAATGTATTGTTTGATTATATTACTCGTTATGTGTTGGGAATTAAGGCAAAATATTACGTTTCTCATCTTTCTGACACAATCTACTCCATGTCCTTGGAGAAGCCTTTTCATTAAGCTTTCCCTCTTATTTTTGCACAAAATCTACTACTCGAAAGTACCTGGGTACCTCGCCCTCAGCATAATTGCCTCGAAGTCAGTGAGAAACTCAAAACATTTCGCTGCTTGGTGCATGTGCCTCGACTTTGGAATTCTCTTCCCCAAAGTTTAGTATCTGTAAGTAGAATGGATGATTTTTCCATATGTAGAAGTCCACGCAAGTGGGGAAAGTTACTAACTCTAATTCTATTACTATTCACTTGGAAGTGGCCAGGACGATTCTTCTGCATATGGCTCAAGCAGCTCACAACTCCCGCGATTAGCCCAAGTATCCTCTGGGTAGCTTACGAACCCCCGTTCGGGAGTGAGCTTAAGTATGAAGGCGGAACATTCCAGAATAGCTGGGGTAGCGCGCTACTTATCCGGTAACGGACAGAGATTGATCGACTTCGCCAGGGCCCAGCATAAGAAAATACACCAAGCAACGTGGCTTTCTCCTGATCGGAAAACGCGAAACCAAATCGATCATGTTGTGATAGATGGAAGACACGCTTCCAGTGTTTTAGATGTACGTACGATCCAGGGACGCAACATCGACTCGGATCATTACCTTGGTGCAGTCAAACTGCGCACATGTCAAAGAATGTTCGACATCGAAAAGCTGCAATCACAAGAGACAGCCAGAAGATTCACCATTCGGCTCTCACTCCTGCTCTCAGAGAGTACTGCCCAACAAACCGGCATGCACAAGCAATGGAGGACCATTCCTCGTTCTCTACGTACCGCCGCCGAAGAAGAAATCGGATTCCGGCGAGCCCGAAAAGATGCTGCCGTCGAAATAAAAGATGCTGCCTATAGAGCCACACTGCGATCGGGCGTAACGCGAGCCATGTGGGATCGCTACAGAGAGCTAAGAAAGGGAGAGAGACGTATTATCCGACAGAAGAAACGAGAGGCCGAAATACGTGAGTGCGAGGAACTTGAGATGCTGGCCAACAGGAACAACGCCCGAAAATTCTACCAGAAAGTTCGGCGGCTTACAGAAGGTTTCAAGACCGGGGCGTTTTCCTGTAAGAACAAAGACGGCGATCTGGTGACTGACATCCAGGGCATTCTTAAATTATGAAGGGAACACTTCTCTAACCTATTAAATAGTGACAGCTGCGCATGTCACAGAGAATGTGAAGATCCCGAAACCCCAATCGTTGACGACGAAATTGTCGTTGCGCTACTCGACCATAACGAGGGGAGAATAGCGATAACGCGTCTAAAGAACAACAAAGCCGCGGGCGCCGACGGACTGCATGCTGAGCTATTCAAACATGTCGGCGAGGAGCTGGTAAGGTGCATGCATCAGCTTTTATGCAAAATATGGTCCGATGAAAGCATGCCTGCCGATTGGAATTTAAGTGTGCTCTGCCCAACCCGTAAGAAGGACGATCCTGCAATCTGTGCCAATTACCGCGGGATTATTCTTCTAAATATCGCCTATAAGGTTCTCGCGAGCGTATTGTGTGAAAGGCTGAAGCCCACCACAACACCGGTAGCGCCGTCAGAATTGGGAAGGACCTCTCCGAGCAGTTTGATACCAAACGAGGTTTCAGACAGGGTGACTCGCTGTCATGTGACTCCTTTAACCTGATGTTGGAGAGCATCGTACGAGCCGCAGAACTTAATCGCTCAGGCATAATTTTTTATAAGAGCGTACAATTGTTGGCGTATGCCGATGATATTGACATCATCGGCCTTAACAACCGCGATGTTAGTTCTGCCTTCTCCAACTGGATAAAGAGGTAAAGCAAACAAACAAACAATCGGCGCACTCGCGTATCGGCACCCACGTCACTGTTGCCAGTTATGATTTCGAGGTTGTAAAGGACTTCGAATACTTAGGAACCAGCATTAACACCGATAACAATGTCAGCCTTGAAATCCAACGTAAAATCTCCCTTGCCAACAAGTGCTACTTTGGACTAAGTAGGTAGTTGAGTAGTGAAGCCCTCTCTCCACGAACAAAACTAACTCTCTACAAGACTCTCATCATGCCCGTCCTAACGTATGGCGCAGAAGCGTGGACGATGACAACATCTGATGAAGCGACGTTTGGAGTGTTTGAGAGAAAGATTTTGCGTACGATTTTTGGACCTTTGCACGTTGGCAATGGCGAATATCGCAGGCGATGGAACGATGAGCTGTATGAACTTTACGACGACATAGACATATCGCAGCGAATGAAGATTCAGCTGCTACGGTGACTGGGTCATGTCGTCCGAATGGATACTAACGCTCCGGCTCTGAAAGTATTCGATGCAGTACCAGTTGGTTGTAGCAGAGGAAGAGGAAGGCCTCCTTTGCAGTGGAAAGATCAGGTGGAGAAGGATTTGGCTTCATTTGGTGTGTCCAACTGTCGCCGGCTAGCACGAGAAGGAAACGATTGGCGCGGTTTGTTCAACTCGGCCAAAATCGCGTAAGCGGTTATCGCGCCAATTAGGAAGAAGAAGAAGAAGTAGCAATAATACATTTAGACGCAAACTTCAGAGATATATTAGTACTAACAGAAATAATTCTAATTTTATTATTACTAGTTGCTATCGTGCTTATCGTGCCGAAACAAGTGCTTTTCAATGTTCTCTACTTCTCGGTTTCGTCTAATGAGAGCGATTCGTTAATTTGTAAAAATTCTTCATTAATGCTACGTTGCCAAGTACATTTAGGACGCCCTTTGCGTCGCGGTCCTTCCGGGTTCCAGTCCAGTACTATTCTACTTATTTCGGTATTGTCTGCTTCAATTGAGGAGTTGTTCGTTTGAAATCCAATTGTCAGGCTCCAGATACGGAGAATTGTTCACAGGTGTGTTGTAGGCTCCATGTTGCAGATACAGACACCAACCACGTTTCACAGCCATATAGTAAGACGTATTTAACATTCAAATTAAAAATGCATAGTTTGGTATGCGTTGTGAACTGGTTGGAAAACCAGGTCTTTTTGAAGCTTGGAAAAGCTACTTTATTCGTTGTCTCATCGAGAACTACTGTCTACGTTATCAATAGGTTCTCCATAAATTGGGAACCCCTTTTTGTAGCAAGGTGTTGATTTCCATAAACTTAGTTTTCCCGACATTGATTCGCAATCCAACGTTTTTGGCTTGGGAGCTTAGGTCATTAAGTTTGCTTTGCATGTGTCCCCCATTCCGTGATAAGTTGGCAATGTCATCGTCGTAGTCAAGGACGTTTAAATGCTCCATACTAATAGCATTCCAGAGAATTTCCCTGCCTGAGCTGGTATCGATAGCGCTGTTTAAAACATCGTCAGGTTCAATAGGCCAGGAGAGGGCACCGTCGTGTAGCTCTCGGGATTTAAATTTCAAGTATTTGGCTTGAATAATACATAGTAGAGATTTTATCTGGGACTCTGCCGCTTAAGGACGTCCCAGATACTTGGTGCCACAACCTATTGAAAGCCTTCTTAAAGTCCACAAAGACGACGTGAAAGGTCTCCTGTAATTCATTTACTTGGTCTGCAATGATTCGGAGAATAGCTATTTGGTCTACACATGATTTTCTTGGCCCAAAAACAGCCTGTTGCTTACGAAGTGTGCGATCGATCTTATCGCCTATGCAATTTAGAAATACTTTGTTAGGGATTTAAGATCCACACAAAGCAGTGTGATATCCCTTCAATTGCTGCACTCCGTTGGGGCTCCTTTCTTGAAACTTTCACAAGTATCCCCTGCACCTAGTCGTCTGACAGTGTTTTTAACTCCCATATAGACTAAAGAACAGAATTCGTCCATTTTTAGCAGCTCTGCTGTGATTTTTCATCCAGCTCGATTTTCCAGACTTCATACTTTTTGTAGTGGTTTCAATTTCATCCCTAGGTGGGTGTTGGGAGGTAATGTAAAAGATTCTTTGATTGCGGTACCAGGGTTTCTCCAGCGGTAGCACAGGATCTGCAGATGTTGATGTCACAAAAACTTTCTATCCAACTTTAATCATAAGTATTTCATAAGTAGTGTTAGCTTGATTTGTTTTTCTTTGAAACTTAAAATATGTTTGTAAATTTTACTATAAAAGTTGTGACCTATTGTGACTAGCGCTTATAATTATAAGGTGTATCTTTGCTGTATTAGGATTGAATGATTACATAAATAAATAACCACATCCCCTTCATATAAGGCCTGCAATTCTCAAAAATGAAAAAATGTATTGTATTATTTCTGTTACAAGTTAAACAAAATTACTCCAAAAGAAAAATAACGCAAGTGAAATTCCGTTTCTTTATGTTAGGATTAAATTTCCGTTCGTTGTTTGATGTTACAAAACTATAAATCGCATTATAAATGAGTTTATTTGACTCCAAAAATTCATAAATTAATAGGAGTGCGGATGCTGCTACATAATTTATTTTATTTTTGGGCGGATCAGGCTATTTTATTCATTGTTTTTATTTATATGCAAGAAGTTAATGTTGCATAAAAAATTTTTGATCTTTCATTAAAATTTGATCAAAATAAAAGCTAATTAGGCTTACTCTCAAGTTGGTCTTGAATACCACTCGGACCCTGTATATCTCCTGCAAAATCTAGCAGAAGGCTGCCGCAACATAACGACCGCTCGGGATCTAAAACTCAATTGCGTCGCTTTTCTTTTTAAATGAGTAAATAAGTACCACCCCAGTGAATACATCATGAGATAGTATCTAATTTTGTGGACCATTCCACCGACAGCAGGAGACCAGCAACAAAAACAGTCGGTGGATCATTGATAATCAAAAATATATAAATTTAATCACGCCAAAGAACAAGAAAAAGACATTAATTCTCAGTTTAATTATATTTCATTGATTTACGAAAATAATATACGTATATACATATATTTCAAAGAGGATTTAAATTTGAAAATGAGGTTTAAATTGAAAAGGAAAGTTTTTTTGCTTTTGCTGAAACTCGAAGGTTAGTATTTGTGTTCCAATTAAATTTAACAAATACTGATATTTAATATAATTGCAAAAGCAGAGCAGGTTTGGAATAGAGAAGAAGTCGCAGCATTGCAGAGTACTGCGGTGGACGATGTGCATTGCTTCGGATCTGCGACTGTGAACTCTGTAGATAGAACAAAAAATTAAATTGATAATTATACAATCACACTAATTATTTTTGAAAAATAAGTTAGCAAATGCATTTAAATAATAACTCACTTGGTGCAAATGGACAGCTCTGCAATGCTTGCAAAATTTTATAACAAATTGGCATACAACAATTGGCTTTTGGATCGGTTACACAATGGGTACCGCCTGCAATTGCTCCGACGTCTGGGATCCCTGGCACTGGGGCCGCTGGCAGTGGGATCGCTGGCACTGGGTTCTCTGGCACTGGGATCGCTGGCACTGGGTTCTCTGGCACTGGGATATCTGGCACTGGGCTCTCTGGCACTGGGATCGCTGGCACTGGGATCGCTGGCACTGGGCTCTCTGGCACTGGGATCTCTGGCACTGGGCTCTCTGGCACTGGGATCGCTGGCACTGGGATCGCTGGCACTGGGTTCTCTTGCCCTCCGATCACTGGCAGACCAGCCCATGCAAGACCAGTTATGGTCAAAGCTAAAAGAATTTATAAAAAATTTTTGCTGTTTCAATAAAGTCGCTTAAAAAGGATATCAAAAGGCGGTTAATTTACCTGAAATTATTAAAACGGCGAATTTCATTGTTATTTGAAAATGTGACAAGTAAGTAACTTCAGAGGTTTAACTGTGAATGAATATTCGATGGCCATGGGTACGGCTTTTATTTAAAAAAGTGTGCTGTGCTGAACACCAACACAAACATAACACCTTTAAGAAAATGCTATTCAAAGCCGCATGCAGAACAAACAGCAACACCTGTTTCCATTTTAACAGTCGACCTTTTTTATGCACACTCACTTTGTTTACAATACCAGAGAAAATTGCATTTATTTAAGTTAATTAATTTGATAATTTTTTGCACAAAACCAAACAAGATGGAATATAAATATTTTGGGCTGCGTGATCTGGTACTCAAGGGATTTGGAAGGATTGCACTGAAACAAGTTGAACAAACATTTTGGTAGCAAAAAATCAAATATTATATACGTCTAACAAAATTGTATGTATTATTAAGTACATATATAGTTTATCTCAATAGTTCTTAAATTGAATTCATCGCTCTGTGCAGAAAGCGAAATTTTCAATTTGACAATCTAGGCTTTATTTCAAGCAAATCAATTTGAGTTTAAAAATAATTTTAAATCAATTTTTTAAGGACTCATCCTATTCTCTTCTGCCTCTTGTGCGAGGATGCCACATTATTGGCATTGCATTTTATATGCGTGGTTATCAGCTTGCTGCCAAAAACATATGTACGAATTTCTCGGTACTTTAAAATATCCCTTCTTACCTTATATTAATAAAACCGCCATTCTTACTCGAGTTTGTTTAAGTCAAGTTAGGTCTAGTAAGTTAAGTCTTTGTTCACGCTTTGAATGGGGTTTTTAATTTATAAATACAATTATTCCCAAATCGAGCAGCGTAAATTCTTTGTTTTCCGAGTTAGTTTTCAAAACAACTAAGCCGAGTTTGAGGTGGTAGAGGAATCTTCGGTGATTATCATGGAAAATCCATGGTATTTCAATCCAAGATATTTCGAAAAATCGCATTTAATAAAAACGCTCCTTCTAATTGATGGTACTTTCATTAGGGCCCCACTATTTTCCAAGATTTGTTTAGGACGGAAATAATAGGAAAAGCGGAGGTGGGGTGGATTTGAAATGAAGTAAAGTGGCATATATCAGGAGGCGCAGTGAAGAAGTGAATGCCGGATGCCAAAATATTAGGCCGGCGAAAGAAAGGCGGCTAAGGGGAATATGCTTAGATAATGCCACCTTAGCCTCCATGAAATTGAAATTGATATTTGAAAAGGTCGAGCCAAGGCGCACCAGCAGATTTGGTGGCTCCTAAAACACCCAGGCTAAAAAGCTCATTGTGTTTAAAGCACTGGAAAGGCGGTGGATAATCAAGGAGGGAAGGAGAAAAGAATCAGAGAAAGAGACAGGAAAGAATAGAGACAGAGATACAGATAGTTAGTTCTGTGAGAATTTTCCACATTCTTTGGCAAATCTGTAAATATCCTCCAGTGTTAGAGAACGAATATTACTCATTCTCATGACATCAGAACCCAAAACTCGTAGCCATGCTCTAGCAAATGCGGGACACTCACAGAGAAACTGCTCAGTGTTATCCGCCTCCTCCAAGCATGTCAGGCACATTGGGTCCTCAGTGATTCCAATGTTGGTCATATGCTGACCCCATGGGTTGTGTCCTGTAATGATGCCGACAATCAACCGCATGTCTTTCCTTCTAGGTTTTAGTAGAAAGTTTGACAGTTTTCTGTTCGGACTTGTCACAAAACATTTTGCAGTTCTGCAGCTCTCTAGACCGGACCATTCGTCTTTGTATAGGTTGCCTACATAATCGCTGATCCAATTCTTGATTCCTGCGGAACTGATTCCGATTATTGGCTCTGGCCCCTGTGGGGGCACCGCTGATCCACGGTTGGCCAATTCGTCGGCAATTTCGTTTCCTTGAACACCGGACTGTCCCGGGACCCATATTAGTACAAGGTTGTTTTGTCTTGCCACAGAATTAAGCTTCTTCTTACATTCTGGAATAATCTTTGAGGTTTGCTTCGCCTTCCCCAGGGCATTCAATGCAGCCTGACTGCCACTGAAGACTCCAATCTTCTTTCCGCTCCTTCTCCTCTCGATTATCCATTCGGCTACTTTCAGCATAGTGATACTTATTACTATCGTTTAAGTACCATCTGGCTCCAGACCCTATTTCATTCTTGGACTCATCGGTAAAGAAAATATCCGTCAAATATCCCTGAATGTATTCTGGATTGCTCCATTGTTCACGCAATGGAAATCTGACATCAAATTTCCTTCCAAATGAAACTGTGGGTATCAGGTCATCTTTAGGTGCCAAAAACAGGGGATACTGCTCAGATAGCAACCTAAAGATTTCTCTGTGTCCCGAAGTTTCGTCCTCGTGCTAGAAACCATATTTATGGAGTCTACACATTGCTTTTATTGCTTCCTTTGGAATTTAAGATCCAGGGGGAGCAAATGAAGCATAGCATTTAGGGCATCACCAGAGGTTGTACTCATGGCACCCGTGATGCATAAACATACACTTCTTTGCAGGCTGCATAGTTCCCGGATGATGGACTTAACCATGCTCCGTCGCCACCATACCACAGAAGCGTAAGTGATGATTGATCTGAAAAGTGCTGTGTATATCCATAGGATCACAGCAGGTTTCAGACCCCAGGTTTTACCAAAGGCTCTACAGCATTGCTGAAAAATCCTCAATGCCTCGGTTCACCTTCAGTGAAACGTGTGCCTCTCAAGTCAGCTTCTTCTTAAGATTACTCTTAGATATTTAACTTCATCGGAAAGACCAAGTGTCACACTTTTCAGTGCTGGAAGACTGAGTCCATCCAATTTCTGTTTTCTCGTAAACAAGACTATGGTTGTTTTGTTCGGATTAACGGAAAGATCTTGTCTCTTGCACCAGTTATCGATTTTGTCAAGAAGCCTCTGCTCTTTCGTGCAAAGCCTCCGCATATGCTTGGACATGAAAACCGAGTTCCTGCATCTCCGCTAGTAGAGAGTCTACGACGACGTACCACAGCAGCGGAGAAAGAACATCCCCTTGGGGACATCCTTGCCTGGTCCTGACTGTGATTTGTTCGTCACCGCTCCCACCAGCGGTTAACAGCCTCTCAGAGAGAATGGAATAAATCAATTTTACAGTGGTTTGATTAACTCCGTGTCGTTCGGCAGAAGAACGCAATAAGCCGAAAGTGGCATTATCAAAAGCCCCCTCAATGTCCCCGAACACGCCCATTGTGTATTCGTCAGCTTCCAGCCCGGCTTCAATCTTGCTAACAAGATCGTGTAAGGCTGATTCACATGATTTTCCACTCTGGTAAGCGTGTTGATTTCTACTGAGTGGACTTCTCGGCAATACCCCCACTCGAATATCGAGGATTCCTACCGGAAAGTATTGATAATGTATCGATTCCCAGTCGGAATTCGATAAGACGATGATCAGAAAGAGAGTCCTCTTCCAAAACTCACCATCGGTGGATTTGATTTCCAACTGTGATAGCTTCGACACTGTTCTCACTCTTCAAGTACTTTATCTTTGCAACATCGATATCTCCGGAGCATAGCTCTTTAACATCGTGTGTTCGATCAACCTCGGCATGGTAATACATGCTCGCGGTCTCACAGTCTCTTCACAATGAAGTATTGGTCCCCACGATGTAGCACCTAGACCACAGATCCGCTTGTGACATACCCATGGCTCTTGTATTAGTATTATGTGTGGATTTGTATGCAGTTTTGCATGCCTACGGCACAGGAGCGCCGTAGCCGCTTTGCTATGCTGCAGATTTATCTATGTAAATATTACTTCAGTCATGAGACTGAGTACATATTTACGCTTTGTCCTCCACCTTATCCTGGTCACGGAAATGGATTCGCCCCAGATGTAGGTGACGACGGCACCCGTACTTCGTCTTAACCTCCATACAACTGACCCAACAGGGTAGGTCCTAGTCTCAGACCATGCATACCAACGCTCCCTGAGTTCACGCGAAATCCACTATCCCAGCAGCAGGCCACAGTGACTACCTGTCCAAACGATCCCATCCTTTTATTTCGCTGCAAACAGGTTGTCTGCCTAGCTATCTCATCTGTCCTACAGTTTCGTAAAATATTACTGTGACCTGGTACCCAAATGAGCCAAATTTCAAAGAATTCAGAAACGAGCGAAAATGAAGTCAGACATTCCCCTACCAGTCCGCTATTTCTCTGATCGGTGCTGCGTAAGCTTGGAACATACTACAGTGGACCGGTAGCCTAAACATGAGTGTAATGGAGAGCTTCTTCCAGAATATTCCTCTGCCCACCCTTCTTTATAATACCATTATAAAGCCATATCATAACTGCTGGTCAAAATCCCCGGCTTTTGCATCCATAAAAGATGATTGTTGCCCTCCTTATTCTCTCCTTCTTTATATGATGGATTCGCCTATTTTATATTTCCTCAGAAATAGGGCGAGCTCTGTATTGACAGAACTTACTGATAGGTCGCAATTCGTGGCTTCCTTCCCTCTATCAATAAGTTCCACGTCACCCTGTATTGCCTTCTCACTGGCTCCTTCAGCACGAAGTGCCGTACTCACCTGGCGCCGAAAATAGTTTCAGAATCCTGCAAAAAACTGACATTTTCAGATGATCCATGAGTAGTCGCTGTTGTTGAAAACGAGTACGTATCAATCGCAAAGCTACAGGCTTCGATTAACGAAATAACAAATTGGACTAAAACGTGACATATAAAACTTAATGAAACTACATAGGTACACGTAAATTTTAAAAGCAAAAGCATGACTACTTGCACCGCAAAGTACTTCTACATGGCGTTAGACGCTAAGCGTAGGAGTTTGGAAAAACCGAAGTTGCTGAACTTTATTTCAAATACAAAAAATAGTTGACTTATCGGCAGAAGATAAAGGCTGCGTATCTAAAATAAACTTTTATTCTATAATCAAATCCTTAAGCCCGTATGAACCCATGGAGCTCAACTGTGGGGATGCACTGCGAAATGTAAAGCTGAAATCATCCACCGTTTTCAAAATAAAGTAATCTGGGATATCGCTAAGCCCCTTTTGTATGTATGAAATGACGATCTGCAGTTGCACGCAATCAATGGAATGATACATCTTAGGGCTGCTAAGCTTTATCTCTTTGCGATGATGCAATTTGTACAAGAACACTGAAGAGGCTTAAGCCACAGGACATAGTGGTAAACATTGTCTAAAAATGCATGAATTATGAAGAAATATTACTGGCCAGTTTTAGTTAACTAGATTTAATGATAGGAAATGTATTTAATATTTTATCATTTCAATAAAAAAAGAAAAATTTCATCAGGATGGATCCGCAGAACGCGAACTAATCGATTTAGTTAAAAGTTAGGGAAGAAAATTAGCTCGCAAAATTACCTCCAAGATAATTCCACTTGTCGAGCTATTTGAACTGATTAGTTAGAAATATTGTAGCCTTGGAGCGCAGGTCGTTCCCATATTCCTGAAATATTTTTAATGGGGAGTTACAAACCACCTGTGGGGTTACATGACCTTGGCGCGATTGACCTTGAAGTTTTGGTCGTTAAACACATTTACGAAGAAAGCGACTGATTAAAATATTCTCGCAAGTATCGAGCAAATTTACATAAACCTGTTTTATTTACTTCGACAACATACAAGTTCGTACTCGTATATCTACCAAAATATTAAGTTAAGCAAAATTCTCCATAAGAAGCAATTCAAATAATCAAAACACTTGTGAATACAATTCAAGTTCAATATTTGCACAGACACATTTATGTTGGTTTATTTCGTTTCAATAAACCCCAGCTGTATGCCTTTGATTTGGCTTAACCATGTTCACACCTTTTATACCCGCGCCTACTCGTGCACCGGGGTATTACAATTTTGTTCACATAACGGTTGTATGCGATTGCATAGAGGGTAGGTTTACTGACGAAAAATTTTCATATAAAAGTAACAAAAAAGTTATCGAGTAAGATTCGCCCGCGAGTATGGTAACTCATTATTTTCAGTGCTGCCAACTGACGTTCTAGAAAATTTCATTAAACCGCGCTCATACAGGGATACCTTGTTTGCTTCAACATCGCGAATTCTCTTCTAATGTTGCCCATCTTGTTCACCCAGTTGTTAGTTTTCGCATTGCAAAGAAAGAGAACATAAAGGGTATTGACAGAACATCACAAGTAATGAATTGAAGCAATAAATGTGTACCTGTGTGAACGTGGTCTTATTAATACTTATTGCGTACTTCCAATCATATGTAATTTTCACAGCTCGTCTAGTGCTGCCAACATGTGCTTATTTACACAAGTTGCTTCATCTATTCGCCACTGAGACCTATTTTGACGTGTTTCTTCTTGCTTCGCACAGAAATTTGAGAAATTTTCTTGCGAACTATATCCAGCTTGGCAAAGTCTCTTTGTTGTACCAGAATAAGTGGCGATTTCTATACAAAAAAAGAAAAAATAATTAAAAAACTACAAAATCTTGTTCTTCGGTTCATCCGTTGATGCTGCTACTGCTCTACCGCTGTTACTCTCTATATCGCTCTTGCTGCCGTCAAATGGATTGTTTATTTCGCAAAATTTGAACAAAGATGAGAATTCGCCTAGAGCTGCATATGTCGTCCAACTGGAGCCAAAATCATAGGTATAGTGAATGACTCCACGAGGAAATCAGGTGAGCGGATACTGCTACCCATAGGAGAGCTTACGGCTGAGCTCACAAGTCTAAAGCAAACCGTAAAATTTCTTGAAGAAAGAGTAGAGACAGTGAAACGTGACTTTGCTAAATCGCCGATCTTGTAAACTCAGTGAGAAAGATGGATCTCTCTTCTTAATCCACTAACTCTTAACCCTAAGAAGTATCAGAAGCCCCGCCACACTTCAACTTTTCCAAAAATCTATTTGACGGTTCTACTATTAATTATGTGCATACAGCTAAAAATCTCGGAATCCTTTTCAACGAAAGATTAACTCGGGATTTACCACGTTAATTTAGTCGTAGGTAAGCTGTAGCCGAATAGGTTGGTGCGCGACTATAATTCGGAACTCGGAGAGAACGTAGGTTCGAGTTTGCAATGCAATTTTCTAAATAGGTCATACAAGCCACAGGGAGCCATATCAGGCGAATACAGTGTGTGATTGATGGTTAAAATGCGATTTATAGGCAAAAAATCAGTCACAAGATTGGATCGATGAGATGGTGCCTTATCATGCAATGAGCGCCAGCTTCCTCCTTCGCGGTATTCAGGGCGAATTCGACGAATGCGATCCAACGAACGCTTCAAAACGCCAAGATAGAAAATTGCATTGACGGTTTAGCGCATTTACATGAACTCCTTGTGAACAATTCCCTTAGAACCGTAAAAATAAATGAACATTGACTTGATTTTTCACTTCTCCAAACGGGATTTTTTGGATGGTGGCTCGTCTGGGGCCTTCCATTCGGCTCTTTGGTGCTTAGTTTCAGGTTTATGTTGGAAACACCACTTTTCATCATGAGTTACAATGTTGTAAAAGAAGTTTCGTGTTGTATCGCCTCTGTAATGTGGTCTTTCGAATGTTGAATTCTGAGCAATTTTTGGCCCTCAGTTAACTTGTGCGGATTGAAACGTGCACAGACGTTTCGTAAGCCTTAATGATCAGTTAAAATGCGATAAATCGATGGTTTGAAGATATTCGAAACTGATTCCATGAATTTCAACGGTGATTTCGGTTCATTTTTGATAAATGTACGAACAATTTCGATGGAGTTTTCGGTGATTAGAGATTTTGGGCGGTCCGTATGTGCATTGTCATTTATGTCCTCACAACCATCTCTGAAACGTGTAAACCTCTCACAAACTCTGAAACGATTATTGATCCGAACTCATTTTGTACCGATGACAGAAACATACTAACACTTTAGACGCAATAACTTCGGTTCCACTAAACCGAATGCTACCATGCTTTCACTGAAAGTCCACTGGGGATGTAGCTTCCAACGCACTAACTCATTAAAATGATAGTGACATCAAAAACATTTTTATGGCGCCACTCTTGTTTATTTTGGACTTCACCTTGTATACCCTATGATCAAAAAGTACCGGGAATGTTTAAATAAAACAACGCAGAGTTAAATTTCAGGCACATTTATTTTATTTCCTTCAAAATATGACCCATCTGAAGCAACACATACATATGTGCCAACGTTTAACCCAGTCCTCCATGCAGCACTGGTAAGCCGACGAAAGGATGGCCTTCAGCTCCTTCGTCGCATTCTCTTGGATCTGCTCTATGGAAATCTACATCCACGAAGTGGTAACTTCAACTTGAGAAACGAAAAGAAGTCGCCCGGGGCCATATCAGGTGAAAACGGTGCTTGTACGATGGTATTTACTTGGTGTTTGGTCAAATAATCCAGCACAATTTGGGATTGGTGCGATGGCGCGTCATCATAATACAAAAACCAAAAATTGTTTGCCCACATTTCCGGCCGTTTGCGACGTAAGCATCTCTCGAACGCTTCAAAACGGATAAATAATATTCTTTATTGACTGTCTGGCCCAATGCAAGATACTCATGGTGCACTACGCATTTGCAATCGAAGAAAACAGTCAACATCACCTGAAGGTATATATAAGTTGTATGGAATACTTCGCACGCTCTGAACTACGCCATCGTTAATATGTGGTTGTGATGTCGCCAATTGTGATGTAGCCGCGGTGATGGTGGAGAAGCAAGAGAGCTTTTATTTAGCTAACATTACAAGACAATGCTTAGTCCTAAAACTTATGTACTCAAGTGTGTCAAGTAAAGACATCAACATTTGTGAAAGGGGGTTATGCGTGTAAACTTAGATAAGCTCAATGTATTGTTTGATTATATTACTCGTTATGTGTTGGGAATTAAGGCAAAATATTACGTTTCTCATCTTTCTGACACAATCTACTCCATGTCCTTGGAGAAGCCTTTAAGCTTTCCCTCTTATTTTTGCACAAAATCTACTACTCGAAAGTACCTGGGTACCTCGCCCTCAGCATAATTGCCTCGAAGTCAGTGAGAAACTCAAAACATTTCGCTGCTTGGTGCATGTGCCTCGACTTTGGAATTCTCTTCCCCAAAGTTTAGTATCTGTAAGTAGAATGGATGATTTTTCCATATGTAGAAGTCCACGCAAGTGGGGAAAGTTACTAACTCTAATTCTATTACTATTCACTTGGAAGTGGCCAGGACGATTCTTCTGCATATGGCTCAAGCAGCTCACAACTCCCGCGATTAGCCCAAGTATCCTCTGGGTAGCTTACGAACCCCCGTTCGGGAGTGAGCTTAAGTATGAAGGAGGAACATTCCAGAATAGCTGGGGTAGCGCGCTACTTATCCG
>JAYXIM010047354.1:0-15197 GCA_037575425.1 Anastrepha fraterculus | reverse complement strand
TCATGCTCTGCACCGCACTACTCTTTGCAGTTCGTGGCACTCGCCATAATTTTTCGCTGCAACATAATCTCCTTGTTGCTGTCAGTCGCAATTCATAGTGCTGTCAACATTTTGTCAACAGGCAGAGAAATAAATGGTTTCTAGTTTTCGACTGTCACTTACACACGCACATAAATAGACATAAATATAGTGCGATGCTATTGACGCATATATCTTTGGTCTAGCTACCCCATAATTTGCTATGTGCTTTTACACGTCGTCTTACAGTTTTATGCCGCCTTGAGTCACCAAATGGCTTTTTATTCTCCACCGTGACGTTAAAAGTATTAAAAAAATATCTACATATTAATAAAAAATAATATCAGACGAGTAAACGTAGATATACAAAAAACGCGTGCAATCACCTACAGTGAAGTCTTCCAATTTAAATGCGCCTTTAAATCATCGCTTCTTTAAAATTCACGCTGCTGTTTTTTTGTTTAATTTAAAAAAAAAATTTTTTTTCGTCTCAAAATTCTCGCATTTGAAAAACAACTTGTTTGAGTTCCACTACAAATTACACTACGAAGCACCAATTCATTTTCTGGAAGAGACCAACTGTACTGAGAGCCAAAACATGCTCGAGTAGGCAAAGCAGAGTTGGATCGTTTTTTTCGCTTCGATCGATTTTTTATGTATTTAAGAATACACAAACCAACCTACAGAGTCTAATTCTCAATATTTCCGTAGATACAGGACCAAAAGCAGGCGAGACTGGGGTAGTTACGGGCGACCGTAAAATTTGAAGCTCGCTGTCTCGAATTTTCGTCTTTATGATTTCTGTCTATTGTAGGGTGTAAGTGAGAAAAAATGTATCAAACTGTAAAACGTAAATGTAAAAGCCCTTTTTCCTAATTTTCGATGATTTCTTACTAAGTCAAAATAATTTTTTTTTTAACCAAAATTTTCCTTTGGAACTAATATTTTGAAAAAAAATTACGATTTTTATACGAAGTCGAGTAAATTTGTTTCTTAGATCCAGAACGGATAAAGGCAGAAGCAATCCTTAACCTAAGCAGAAAGGGCATAAAACTTAACACTGAACTACTAACAGGACATTGTAAACTTAATTATCACTTGAAAAAGATATGTGTGATAGAAAACGATTCCTGTAGACTCTGCAAAGAGGCACAAGAAACAGCAGAACACGTTCTATGCGACTGCCCAGCAGTGGCACGACGCAGACTAAATTATCTGGGCAATGGGGCTATAAATCCAAACCTCCTGGTAGAAATTAAGCCTACAGCAGTTTTAGGATTTATTACCTAAAACTGTTCGAGTAGGCTACACGGCTGCACAATAGATCTATTCAGGTCGCAGTGCACAAACAACCAATGAATAATAATAAAATATAAAAAAAATTGTTTCTGGAAAAGCAAATTAAAAAAAAACTTTTTGTTTTTAAATGGCGACATTTACACCAAGTAGAAATCAATTTTTTTGTTTTTTGGAAAATAATATTTTTTTTTTGGAGAAATTTCAAAAAATTATAGATTCCTCTCTTCAGTACTAAATTATCTCCTATTTGAACTAAAGGAATTTTTTTTTAATATTTATGAGAGACTAGTTTTTCTTACTAGGCTTTTAATATAAATTTTGATATTTATACCAAGTAGAAGAACGTTTTTTTTTAAGAAAATACTTCTTTTTTTAAGTTTCTGAAAACACAAAATTTACGGTATTTACAACAAGGGGAAGTTTTTTGTTTGGAAACCAAATGTGTATTTGGAGATAATATTTTGAAACGAATTTCACGATTTTTGTACGTAGAAGGAGTAATTTTAAAAAAAAAAAAAAACATATTTACAAAAATATTAAAAAAAAAACATTTCCCTCAGTACGAAGTAGAAGTACATTTTCTTCTGTTTCTTTGGATGAAATATTAAAAAAAAAAAATTACAATTTTTAATCGAACTCGAAGCAAATTTTTTTTCTAAAAGAGCAAATTTTGTTCTAAAAAAAATAGTTGGAAAAATATTTCACAATATCTAAACTAAGACAAGATCATTAAAAAAAACGCGTTTTTTAAACCTTACTTAAACCTTTTTAAACCTACCTTCTTACTTTTTTTTAATTCATTTAGAAGAAAAATTCATAACAATTAAAATTATGTGTATTCGATTTTGCGGTTTCAGACAGGGATCGGGAGCTGTATGTCTCACTCATCATTGAGGAACTCCATAACTCATATGTTACGAGATACGTTAACTGAAAAAAATGGTTATAACTTTCAAATATCTTCTAAAACACATACCAAATTTTGCAAACCCAATTAATTTTTCTGTTATAAAAAAAAACCCAAATCGGGAAGAACCAGCTTTTTGAGTTCCCCTAAAGCAGGCTCCCTCCATAATGCAATGATGTTCGTTTTTTCAATATTCACTAGATTTTGCATCAGACAAATCTGAGAGGAGAAGGCATCCACACTATATCGAACAACAGATTCTCAAAGAGCATTTTAGGAATAGAATAGCTTCGTAAATTAAAGATGATAATAAGCAAATAAGCCTGAAATCAAAATAAAATGTTATAAAGCATCACTTCCGTTATTTAATAGGCATACCTCTTATGGTACACATATACACCTTCATGTATGTGCATAACAAGCATCACAGAGACATCAGTGCGTAACACATAACATCGCTTCGTTCAAATGTCCTGCTTGCCACATGCCACATACCGGTATCGGAGAGGTAACTACCATCAACAACCACAGCAGCATTTAGCTGACAGCTCCTGCTTTGCTGCTGATAATCAGTTGCTGCGCTCTCAAAACACGTTAATGGCACACAGCTGATGGAGAATTTGCGGTACACTTAGCTACGAGTGAATTTTGGTCTATGCGTCGACAGATTTTTATGGCCATTTTGACAAAATGGTAACAAAATCTAATTCACCAAAAAAAGTATCTAGAAAAAATTAAAAAATAGCCAAACTCAATTTTATAGGTTTTATTAATGCATATTAAGTATAAGACTTATGGTATTGAAAGTAGGTTTGGTTTAGCTTCATAGAAACTTTTACGTTGGTGGCACAAAGGGGGTGGTGGGTGGGCCTTCTCAGACCCTTAGTAAAATTTTCAAATAATAGTTGCATTTTAGTCCTCTAAAGGCTTTAAATTAATTTTTTATTTTAAAAGTTTCTTGAAGTAAGATACAAAACGACACTTTTATTGGAGAGCTAATGGGTTAAAACGTTCTAAAAAAATATTTCTCATGAAATTTTACTACATACATCTTAACTTTTCATTTCAGTCAGACATATATTTTAACCACTTTTTCACGTTTTTGAAAACAAAGGACATGGAAAACTTTAGTAGATCGCAAAAATAATTCAAGCTAACTTTTGCAAATCGATCGAATCATTTATTACTCGATATGTACACTTTCAGAAATAATTAACAAAGTCGGCGCTGTTTTCGATTTTGCACAGTGTTACAACTTCAAAATCACCACTAAAATAGAGTAGATTAAAAATAAAAATAATGATGATAAAATTTTATAATTTTTTTTAAAAAAATGCTGACCACAATTTATAAAATTTTGGTAAAATTTTATGATTTTTTGTAAAAAAATATAGAAACAATTTATAAAATTGTAATGCAAGATTGTACATTTTGTTTTTATTGTAGCGAATTCAAACTCGACTGTCGACTACAAAAACTCGACTCGACTACCGAAATAAAATTGACTAAAAAGGACAAAAAGAAAATTCTAAAAAAATGTAATAAAATTTTGAAAATTTAAGAAATAGTTTTGGATCTTTCTTAAACTTGCTGCTTTAAAATAAAATTTGCTAACCTTTGCATATCCCAAGAAAAAAAATCTTAGTAATATTTTGAAAATTTTGAAGAAAGTTTTTTTATAGTGGCGACTTGAAACTTGCGTCATTAAAATAAAAGTGACTAAAAATCGGTCGCTTAAAAAACATTCTAAAAAACTCTTATTAAAATCTTGAACATGTTGATGAAATGTTTTAATTGTTTTTATCGTTTTAAATTTTTTTTAAGTTTTATAGCGACTTGAAACTTACATTTTATATAAAAATTTACTAAAAATTGCATACCCAAAAAAAAAATTTGGAAAATTTTGGTGAATGTTTTATGTAGAAAAATTTTTTATAAACAAAAAAAAAATTTTTATAAAAAAAAAGTTTTACAAACAAAAATCCAACAGAAAAATCCAAGAAAAAAAACAAAAATCCAAAAAAAATTATTAAAATTTTGAATATTTTGATGAATGTTTGCATGTTTTTCTTTTGTAGTGGCGACTCAAATGTGAATAACTAAAAATTTTGATTAAAATTTCTAAAACAAATGTTGTTAAATTTTCAAAGTTTTAATGAATACTTGTAATTTTTTTCATTCTAGTGACAAAAAACAAATCCAGGAAAAAAAAATTCAAAAAAAAATTATTAAAATTTTGAATATTTTTGTGAGTTTAAATTTTTCGTTTAAAATAAAACGGACTCAAATTTTTTTATCTCAAAAATAAAATTGTAAACAAAAAAAATTTTGAAAAATTTAAAGAAAATTTGAAATTTTTTTCATTGTAGTAACAAAAAAAAAATCCGAGAAAAAAAATCCGAAAATTCAAGAAAAAACATAAATCGAAAAGATTAAATTTTTAAATTAAATTTTAAATTTTTTTTAAGTTTTATAGCGCCTTGAAACTTACATTTTATATAAAAATTTACTAAAAATTGCATACCCAAGAAAAAAATTTGGAAAATTTTGGTGAATGTTTTATGTAAAAAAATTCTAAGTTTTATAAACAAAAATCCAATAGAAAAATCCAAGAAAAAAACAAAAACCCAAAAAAAAAATATATTCAAATTTTGTTTTTTTTTTGTAGTGACGACGTCAAAAATCAAAGTGACTAAACAGTGCATATTCCAAAAATAAAATTGGATAAAAATAAAAATAAGTTATTTAAAATTTTAAATTAAATAATCAATATTAAAAAATTAAAATTAAAAAATATAATTACATACCTCAAATAATAAAATTTCCAGAATTTGAATGCAAATTTTTTATTTTTTTATCGTAGGGACGTAAAATTTATTAACAAGTGCAAACCCCACAAGAGAAAACAGAAAACATGTACCTTTAATTAATTAATAAAAAATTATTTCAAATTTAAAGTAAATAATACAAACAAAAAAATAAATTACTTACCTCAAAAAAATCTTATTAAAATTTTCAGAATTTGAATGCAAATTTTTCATTTTTTCATCGCACACCACACAAGAGAAAACAAAAAAAATTCCAAAAATTTTATAAATTTTAAGAAAATATTTAAAATTGTAAGGAAATTTGAAATTTTATTCTTTTTACTTCCTACAATTTAATCCCTTTGTACTATTTCTGTTATTATAGCATTTTTTTGTAAAAACTAAATTATGTATGGGATTCTCAAAATGCATTCAATTTAGTTTCACGCTTGCGCACATACACACACAAATAAGTGTGGTTTAAACATAGTAATTTATTGCCCTCTAAGCAGTGCGAACCCTCGTTCTGTCTTCCCTTTTGGCACTCCATGCGACTGCATTTGCGGTATTTGGAGCATGAAAATGCTGATTATGTCGACTCTCATACGAATGTTTTGACACAAGTTTTAATGCAAAATACCATACACATGCACACACACACGAACACAAGGTAAGCATGCACATGCATTCGCATGCACATTCGTTTGGCAATTCAGCAATATTGGTTGAATTTGTGAAATTGTGGCATTCACAATGCCTCACAATTAATTGCAACACAAAGCTCACACAGCCGCATGCGACTAGCATATTTAAGTCAGTATCTGCCTGTATTTTTAATATTATAAAAACATTTGCCGATATACACCTATACACCTACACACTCGTAAGTCAGTTTCTATGTGTGATTTTGAATATTTGCCGGAAGCCAACAATCAAGTCTAAATGATGCAATGGTAAATCTCCAATTAAATTTGCCATTCCGCACCACAGTCGGTTAAGCTAAATTTTCCTGCGGCGAGGACTAAAGCAATTTAAGCGATGCATTCAAATCTGAACAGTAAATTTGTTTTTAAAGTGAATATAATTTAAGCATTTACTCTAATTATCTTCCAGAATATGGGTTGGGTTAGGTGAGATTGGATGGGCCTGCAGGAGAAGGTAAATCACAAACAGATATTCAGGCGAAATTTGATGTGTTTGTGCGATGCTAAAAATCTGATTTAATGGCAAAAAATCTAATTGGGCAAAACTGTTTTAGGTCAAGCAGGTTGGAGAAATGAAGTCCAAACTCAATAAACGCGTTGGTGTATTTTTGACTAACCTTCATTTTTTTCAATTTTCAATAATTTTATATAAAAATATGCTTTATTCTTCAATAAATATCATAAAAATCAAAGTTTAAGACTTCGACAAATTTTCATCAAAATTGCAAACCTTAAATCAGAAATTTTTGAACAAATTTGAATCAAGGCTAATGATTACAAGGTGTGGCCATACAAAGCAAAATTGTGAAGCAACTTTGGGTATTACGTCATAGGGGATTCCAGAGAAAGAGAGAGAGACTAATGAAGTGGAAAAAACAATTTGTAAAGTGAAGTTGGTTGTTCAGATGGCAATGAAGTAATAGGGGCATTGAATTTTTCGTACGCGATCAACACAATCTCTGTTGCCACATCCCTTATAACATGAGCAAAGCAGCTGATTGCTTCAACATAACTGAGAGTCAATTGGCGGTCTGATGTTGACAACACTTTCTGTATTACCTCCACCCTGCAGTTTTACTCGTGTAAATTAAATTTTTGTGTACTGAAGTGCAAGTTTGAAGTAACTCAAAATCAGTGTTGATTTTTGGTAATTTTTTTCCTGACAAAGATTCTTGACTCTCCATACAGCTTAGTGTAATTTTTATTGAGCCAGAGTGCACTGCGACCTCTGATGTAATTTATTGTTTATGAACGTAAGCTTATTGCGCTCTCTCAGAAAAGTTTCTAATGAATTACGAATAGATTTGCAGTCACACCACCTATAGGAATAAGTCTTCGTGTGGCGAGAGTAACATAGCTGGCAAAAACGAAAGATACTTGATTCCACTAATACTCGTTTGCTCAAGTAACCACGAAGACCGCAGTGGCTCGTAAGTAGTCCGTGAGAGTCTTAACGCCTCTTTATACAGATTTTTAGAGCTTCTTTGATGCTCCTATAGAAATAAGGATAAATTGTTTTGCCTACCTCTCGGACTCGCCACCTAGTGTCGTTTGAATTCCATGTCCTGCATATCGTTGATAATTTTTTATGTGCGCTTTGGTGAGCCCGCAGAAGGGTTCTGGTCGGTGGAATTTTGATGTAGCGCCTAATTTCACAAAGTAACCCGCCTATTATCTGTACCACTGTTATTACCATCCCAAACTTAACTGATCGGCAACCGTCTTAGCCGAATGGGGTAGCACAGTTTCGAAACTTCGTGCACGAATCACCAATTGTTAGAAAACCTTTTTTTTTAATATCGATCGCCCCTCGCGAGAGACCTTCTGCCATGAAAAAGCTCATTATAAAAAACCATCTGCCGTTCGGAGGTGGCTTAAAACTGCTGATCTCCCCATTTGTGAAATGGAATTTTTTAAACAAGATCAATTTATTATGTATCTATAAAACCACTCGATCAAATTTCCACTAGCTGCAATAACCTCCTTAATCTGGGTCCGGAAACTATTTTTTGTCCAAATCAAATTTTTCTTGTTCACATTGACCATGACGGTAGTAATAGCAGCCTTCGGAGAAGAAAAGGTGGAGGAGTGGTAAGAGGATGCTTATTGGTTTCACGCTCGACTACATTACATGCATAGTAATCCAGGAGACTAAGGTCTGAGGAGTTAGGCGGCCATAATTTCGGTGTTATGTGGTCATGTAAATTTTCAACCATCTAATCTTGTGTCGCAATTGCTTTATGCGAAGGAGCAGAGTCTTTTCAAAGATGTATGCGGTGACGTCCTATGTACTATACACTATCAATACAGGGTTCCACTACTGGTTTCCCTAAAATCTCGATATATCCGGCAAAATTCACTCCTTGAGTAAAAAAGAGGTTGTCTGTAAAGTCGGTTTACTGACGATAGTTTAACGTGATAACGTCATAAGAAAATATTGATGGAATGGTTGCATTTTTCAAAAGAAAATTTTAATTTTATTTGTTTGATAGATATTTTGTATGGATATAGAGAATGAGGTAACATTAACATAACATAATATACTTTAACATAACATAACATAACATAACATAACATAACATAACATAACATAACATAACATAACATAACATAACATAACATAACATAACATAACATAACATAACATAACATAACATAACATAACATAACATAACATAACATAACATAACATAACATAACATAACATAACATAACATAACATAACATAACATAACATAACATAACATAACAAATTACCCCGTATTAAAGCACTTATCAACAGCTTTCATTTGATACCCATATTGTACATACACAACCAAAGGTTACCCGGGTCCACGTTTTGACCTATATCTCGAGACCCCAGTCACGGAGCGGCATGAAAAATACTCTGTACTAAAGCATTCACCAACAGCTTTCATTTGATACCCATATTGTACATACACGTCCGAAGGTTACCCGGGTCCACGTTTTGACCTATATCTTGAGACCCTATCTACCAATAGGTATTCAAACTATACGGAAATTATCTTCAATACCTACTTAACAATGTGTGTAAGTTTGGTTTAATTCGGTTCAAAGACACGGCGGGTCCACGTTTTGGCATATATTTCGAGACCCTAGTCATCAAAAGGTATGAAAATTACCCCGTATTAAAGCACTTATCAACAGCTTTCATTTGATATCCATATTGTACAAACACATTCTAGGGTCCACGTTCTGGTTTCTATCTCGAGACCCTAGTCACGGAGCGGATGGAAATTCTCTGAACTAAAGCATTCACCAACAGCTTCCATTTGATACCCATATTGTACATACACATCCGAAGGTTACCCGGGTCCACGTTTTGACCTATATCTCGAGACCCTGTCTACCAATAGGTATCCAAACTATACGGAAACCATCTTCAATACCTCCTTAACAATGTGTGAAAGTTTGGTTTAATTCGGTGCAAAGACACGGCGGGTCCACGTTTTGGCATATATTTCCAGACCCTAGTCATCAATAGGTATGAAAATTACCCCGTATTAAAGCACTTATCAACAGCTTTCATTTGATACCCATGTTGTACATACACAGCCAAAGGTTACCCCGGTCCACGTTTTGACCTATATCTCGAGACCCTAGTAACGGAGCGGCATGAAAAATACTCTGTACTAAAGCATTCACCAACAGCTTCAATTTGATATCCATATTGTACAAACACATTCTAGGGTCCACGTTGTGGTCTCTATCTCGAGACCCTAGTCACGGAGCGGCATGGAAAATACTCTGGACTAAAGCATTCACCAACAGCTTCCATTTGATACCCATATTGTACATACACATTAGAAGGTTACCCGGATCCACGTTTTGACCTATATCTCGAGCCCTATTTCCAAAATAAAATATAATCCATGTTACTCGTGGAGGATGTAGCTTTCGAATGGTGAAAAAATTTTGCAGTTCGTTCAATGCAATGAGCAAGGTAACTACATATGAGCAAGGTAACACTAATGAGCAAGGTAACACTAAAGGGCAAGGTAACACTAATGAGCAAGGTAACACTAATGAGCAAGGTAACACTAATGAGCAAGGTAACACTAAAGAGCAAGGTAACACTAATGAGCAAGGTAACACTAAAGAGCAAGGTAACACTAAAGAGCAAGGTAACACTAATGAGCAAGGTAACACTAATGAGCAAGGTAACACTAAAGAGCAAGGTAACACTAATATGAGCAAGGTAACACTAATGAGCAAGGTAACACTAAAGAGCAAGGTAACACTAATATGAGCAAGGTAACACTAATGAGCAAGGTAACACTAATGAGCAAGGTAACACTAAAGAGCAAGGTAACACTAATATGAGCAAGGTAACACTAATGAGCAAGGTAACACTAATGAGCAAGGTAACACTAAAGAGCAAGGTAACACTAAAGAGCAAGGTAACACTAATGAGCAAGGTAACTACATATGAACAGTAATGAGCAAGGTAACGACACATTTTTTCGTGCGTGCAGCCTGTTAAATCGAATTATAAGACGTTATCACGTCAATAAGTCTGGTGGCATGACATGTGCTTGGTAGCTCACAACATCTAAAATCATAATAGTGGACTGAAAGCTTCGTGTGCATGGCAAAAATAACATGTGCAGGCTTGGAATATAGCTGCATTTCTGCGGTCTTTTGGTCTTGGTGAAAATTTTATTCATGGTACTGAGGCGCTTCAGGATGTTTAATTTGGTTTAGTAAGCATTTTGAACGCATGTCTCGCTGTTCTCGTGTTTCCTCCGACATAAACGGTCTTCGGCACACAACATAGTACTTGAACCGGATATCTTCATTGGCAACTCGACAGATAAGATGCTCAGAAACATTATGTTTCCCCTCAAGAGCCCTCATAGATTTTAAAGGGTCCTCATCAATTATCGCTTGCACTTCTTTAATAAATTCAGCATATCGAACAAAGTCGAAACGGTTCTTGTATTTTTTGTGTTTTACAACAGATTCTGCATCGCCATCTGTTGCTTCCAATTCACGTCGGACCCTAAGAACGGAGGGGCGCACCTAGAAAACTAGAGCTTTATAAAGGAGTGTGATTTGCACACATAGCGTCGAAAACTGCATGTCTCTTCATTTCTTGGCTTAAGTTGTAGGACTCTTATCTAAAAAAAAGCAAAAAGAAAAATTATGGTTTGGGGAAGTTAAAGCCACATGTACTCGTGTCAGCAAATTCCATATGGGCCCTGCATATTCAGTATAAACCTATAAACCTGTATAACCTATAAATTTCAATTCTCACCTAATTTATATTGCCTCATTCACTCACTCACTCTTAGATCCCATCTAGACGCTTACCAAATTTGTTTTTCCACTTACTTGCTCTACCAAATATTAGCACCCATTTTCCCACCAGAATTAATATTCACACTTCACTGCTCTTCGCTCCTCTCTATTACACAGTACTTAACAGCGAATACCACCATTTAATAAGCAGGTGTGATGCTCTGGTGGCGACTACTTGTCAGACGGGACACGTGTGATTCCTGCATTCGAAATGCATCGCCATAGACAAATTATGTATACGTCGCACATATCGTATAATCTCTATATGTGAGCATACAGCTTTATTTATGAGTACATATGCAGATCTACAGGTATGTAGGTATGTAGCGGTGCGCCACTGCAGTCAGCCACTATGTTGCATACCCATCAAAGTAGAATTAATTAAGCAACTCACTAAAGTGACGACAGGTTATCGGCTGCATGTGGAACTCGGTAATCCAGGAAACTCAGTTTGCATACGCATGTAAATGTCTATGTGCGAGTGCATGCTTGCTGCTGTTTGCGGTTGATGGCACGCGCATTACGTACGGCATTGTTGTGATGCGATGCGAATTTTGCCATCATTATAATTATTGCCAGGACAAATGCGTACCACTCAGGTTCAACCTGAGTGGGTGATGATTAAAGTGCACCTCAATTGTCATAGCGCAAAGTGGCAAGCTGTGCGCTGGTTGAGGTTTATGGCGCAGATCATCATTAGTCCGCTGGATGTACATATGTACAAGGTGGCGCAAAATTCATTAACCAATTTGAATTTTCTTTAAAAAAATTATTTCGTGTGATAAAAATCTGTATTTTGACATTTACGCGCTCCATTGCCTTTCTGTCTAGCTCACAAGTGTCAAATATAATTGACGTACGACGCCATTTGCAAAAATTCTGCGCCACCTTGCATTCATACAATGCAATGTTTTGTGATGGATGATCTGTGAATTCGAGATTCGCACGTAAAAGAGATTTTTATGGTGAGTTGTAATAAATTTTAATTGACTTCATTATTAATATTAATTTATGGAAAAAGAAATATATTATTTTTGCGTAAAATTTTTGCGCAAATGGTTTAAAGCTGTTTTAAGGTTGATCCCAGAGCTAAGATGTCGATTATTTCTGTGATTTTATCGACATTTTCCACACTATCGACATTTTCTTTAACATCAAAAATGCCTCAACGGAATCGACGAAACAAAAAGGCCGGGCTTGCATTATCGCCTTTATCAAAGAACAACTGTAAAATGTACCGAATTTTCTCTTTGTCGACTTCCATTTTCAACACCCTGTAACTCACAACTGATTGAAACAAAAAAAAAAAAACGCAAAATAATTTTTTTTAATGTGAAATGCCACCTTGACAACGAGCGCAAACCTTTAATTCTTTGATAGATACTTTACGAGATATCGATCACTGCAGCCATATACCGAGAAAATCATGCATTTTAAGATTATGTACGAAAGCAATGTAATTTAGCGAATTTTCTTTTTTTCACCTATAGGGTCCGGCACTCCAAGTGTAACCAACTTCAGACCACCCACGCAGCTGATGCACGGGCAACCGAAAATCAGTAATGGACTTGAAAAGTTAGAGTGTGATTGCATTATATTTGGGTGGAAAATCACAACCAGCGATTGTTCGTGAGCTCGAGCTCCTTAAAGTAAATACAGGTTTTGTTTGTCACATCATTACTCGTTACAATGAAACTGGTAGCATCTCGTGGAGGGGGTCATCAAAAGACTGCAACGTCACGTGAAATTGATCAAAAAGTGAAGAAGCGACCCCCGACGAAGTGCCAATCAAATTGCGAAAGAACTGAAAATATCTGATCGTAGCATCCACCGCATACTGAATAATGATCTCCAAGTCAAGCCTTACAAGATCCCAAAGGCGCATAATCTCACACCAAAGCAGCAACAAGTCAGACTTGAGAGTCAGACTTTGAGACTAGAGGAGTTGCTTCACTTGGCCGAAAGTGGTAAGTTTACGAACATTGTGTTTTCTGACGAGAAAATTGTTCAAATTCGTAAACTTCCAAAACGATACGGTTTATTTGACCGACCGTTCATACGACAATTTGAGTCATCGATTGGTCGCCAGGAGGCAGCACCCGCCACAGGTAATGCTTTGGGAAGCTGTAACCGCAGATGGGCGCTCTTCAATTGTTTTCATCGAGCCTGGCGTGAAGGTAAATGCGAAATATTATCGGGAAAGTATTTTGAAGGTTGCTTTGAAGTCGTGGGCAGGCAGATCATGGACGTTTCAACAGGTCTTGGAACCGTATCACCGAGTGAGCAAAGAATGGCTAAAACACAACAACAAGGTTCCAAACTTCATAACGTCCACACAATGACTCTCAAATTCACCAGACGGGAATCCAACGGATTATTCTCTTTGGGCCACCAGTCTGATCACGCTGCTTTGTTTACTACATTTTTATCGTCTTAGAATCCATGTGCAGGAGTTACTTTTAAATCTTTCCGCCCAACAATGAAAGCGCAGTCAAATAATAGAGAAAATGAATTTATTATTTCCGCATTCGCTTAAACTAATTTTCAAAACACTTATACCACTTCAAAGTGGATGGATACCTTCAAAACGAGCTGTTCAAAAGCTGATACGGCTGCTTCAAGAGTTGAAAAACATTGACTTCACATTTTACTTAGTTTTGTTTGTTTTTTTATGTTCGCATACAAAAGAAAATCATTAGGTGACAAATAAGAGGTAAAAGCCGGATGACCCATTAATTCAATCGTTTGCTTGCTCAAAAACTTTCTTATGTGAGAGCTCGCATTGCCTTGATGCCTTTGTCTTCAGCGGTTATTTTTCCTTAACTCACTCAAAACTTCCTGCAGACAGATAGCTGTGTATCACCAATAATTGACTGTTTTAAGTTTCTCTAGTGGTGTACTTGCAACATGACCAAATTTTCCGAAAAACCAGCTGAACATTTGCTTAGATTTGATTCTCTCGTCTTGAAACATTTTGTCGATTGCTATTTTCTTTCCAACTCATATGCATAGCTTCGTCACCTGTTACGATGTCATAAACGCACTTTAAACCACCGCAGCTGAATTTCTTCATTATTTCCGTACGTCAACCGACACGAGCCTTTTTTTGGGCAATAGCGAAACTATGCGGTACCCAAGGAGAACAACCTTCGTACTCAAATTATCGATCTTCGCACTCAATATATCGATGGATTGCTAAGTCTCTAGAAGTCTGTTAAACAGATCATCACCGTCTCTTGTGCTACTCTTATCTATAAGCGCATTAACCCACCGATCTCCTCCTCCTATTTGTCAGAGGGATCTACAATTTTATGCCGAATCCAAATGGCAGATTGTTTTTTTATGAGGAGTTTTTTCATGGCAGAAATACACTCGGAGGTTGACGAGGAAATTAAAAAACAAAAATTCAACTACTTTTCATTAAATATCAAAGCATTTGATCCAATTAAAACAAAATCGAGTTCGTAGTATTATTGCCAATTATATTTAGGTATGATAAAGAGGGAGTTTGAAAAGGCTCACAAATTGCGATGCTTTCGTTTTTTTTTTCTTCCGACGCTCTTCGGCATTTGTTCCTAAAACCAATGCTCGAAATTTTTTTATAAATATCTGAATGAAAGTTTCTGATTCTTCACCAGTTCCAGTGATTGCCCAGCTCATATTAACGGTCAAAAAGATTTTGTTGTATGCTTAGTGGGAATGACAGAAAATCATACACTATAAGCTTATCCCAGCGTACCAAGAACTTTAATCTTACCCCTATTTTCAGCAGCTGATTAGATTGAAGCTGGCGATCGAGCAAAAGCGGTCAGAATTAACGAATAGGCAGGGTGTTGTATTTCATCAAGGCAACGCTCGCTTGTGTAAATCTGTAACGACGCGTCAGAAACACCGAGAACTCGGATGGTAAGTATTAATACATCAACGATATGATCCAGTCCTCGCACCAAACGATTATCATCTTTTCAGGCATTTGAAAAATATTCTTAAAGGTATGAAACTGGCCCCAAAATAGGCCTGTTAAAATGAGTTGCTCAGGTTTTTACTAAGAGAAACGAGAACTACCGCGTAATTGAAAACTTGCTTCCAAAGTGGACATGTGCCAATAAAACTGTGCATCCTTACGAGGCTGATTTGATT
>JAYXIM010047353.1:0-50887 GCA_037575425.1 Anastrepha fraterculus | reverse complement strand
GTCAGTGCACAAAGAGCCTGCAGACCTGTGTAATTATAACAAATTTTTTTCAAAAATAGGTGTTTTCGTTTTCAATGAATTAATCTAATTATTCATACAAATTTTTATTTATTTTTTTGTTTTTCATTTTCTTTATTGATTGAATCTTTCTTGCTAACAATAAGTTGTCAAAGCAAATCTATCCCCTTAGGTGTTGTTTTGCCAGCTGATTGGCGCCCGTTTGTCAAAGTGCGAGTATTTATACCACATTTCCTGCTTCTTCCTGCAGCTGAAATTTGACAATAGTGCACCAAGTTGTTGTGTTTGTGGAATCGATATTAGATACCTTTTGAAATGTAAAATCAACAGAAAAATTTACTAACTTTGACTGTTCCTTGCCTACCTTCTCTATGACTTTGAAACGAATTTAAAGTTAGAAGTAATGAGTGCACTAAAACTTAGTTACGGTAGTAGTTGACTGCGAAATCACCGGCGGGGTATGTTTTCTTGTATATGCTGATGTGTGTACGCATGCATTTGGGTTCATAATCGTAGCTGTTGATTTCAGCATCACCTTCGCGAAAATATCAATTTTTCGATTGGAATACGACAGTCAGTAATTGGCCACTCATTAAGATTTTTTCTTCAACACAAATGTACAGAAATTTATACACATTTCAAAAAAATTCCATACATTCATGCGCATACATCGTCGCCAATTACCTTTCAACACAACAACAATTTGACAAAGACAACAGATAGTCAATCAGTTAATTGCAAGTTTCAAATGCACCAACTTTGCAGTACAAACACTAGACACATACAGACGTGCATACATACATATGTACATATATACAAACATAGAAATACAGGTATAGAAATGTGCACAAGTATGTGTGTGATAATTTGCTGGCCATTCACAATAGCAACATCTCTATTTGTTAGAATCGAAATACCAAGAAATGTTGTGTTTAAGTCGGAATTGAAAAGCTCATAAAGCGATTTTGCACGCAAGTATTTGCGATAATATCGAATGAAAAATTTATTTGACGTTAGTACAAATCCCGATAAGTTATGACTTTAGCAATGGCTAACCTGCGCTATGTCTCATTTTTCTATACATACAGATGCGTGTTCGAATACTACCTTTTTTCGTGTTTTTTTTTTTTTTGTTTTTTGCTTTGTAAATGCCAACATATGAATATTCAACAGTTGGCGTTGCATATTAAATTAAAAGAGGTCGAATGTTTTTTTAAAATCTGATTGTCAATCGGAAAATGTGAACGCCAATGGACGCTGTGTATCCAATATAATGAATGCATGCACACAAATATGTGTGAAAATACATACATATGTATGTGTTATTAACCAAGAAAATATTGAGTTTTATCTTAAATGAGAATTGAATTTAAATTTGATTGAGTGTGGTTGGTTAGGTTAGGTTGCGAAGAGGGGATTACAAGAATGATGAATTACAAGATTTGGTCATGCGAAGCAAGATTGTGGGCGTAACTTGTGCTGCTAGATTATAGCGGACTTGACAGCAAAATTATGTCCTCTCATTTCACACGTATTCTTGCCTTCTTCCAATCCGCCGTTGCTCATCCGGTAGGTTAGGTTAGGTTTCTGTGGCAATCGGCTCACAAATACCGTTGCGGTATCACTGTGTAACACGGGAACCTCAGGGTTTATTCATCGTGGAACCATTAAGATGGCCTTAAGAAGCGTAGGAACAACACCAGAAGCACGCCGAAAATATTTATTTATTTTATTATTTTAATAATTTATCTATTTTATTTATGAAGCGTGGAGTACGTAGTATCCCAACACCAATCAATCACAATCGAAAGAGTATTTGCCTAACAACATCGCTCTACTCCCCGCTAAGGCTAAATAATTACGGAGGAGGTGCTACACTGTTTCTTTCTCTTCCTCGTCTCGACAACTTCTGCAAAATTAATGAAGATCCTAGAAGAGTGCTTATCTAACCAAGCCAATGACCTGTGACACAAGCCACGACCTTCGAGATGTTCTCTCTTGAGAGGTTGAGCAATTCTTTTGACCTTTTCTTATCCGTTTGCGGCCAAATTAGCCTGGTGGTAGCACAAGTATTTTCTTCTCTCCATGAGCTATTGGCCTCCTAAAGAATAGTATTTTTTAGCCCTTTGTAATTTGCAAGTTGCGATAGGAATTCCAATATTGCCTCTGTTTTCAAGAAGTCCCCCTCAAGAAGTACCCTTTCTGGCTAACTCATCGGCCTTGCAATTTCCTTCAATATTTCTCTATGTCTTGGAACCCATACATGGCTGACCTTGAAGACAGTGCTAATATCATTTGGAGCTGCCAGGCATTCCTGAGTAACCTTCGATCTTAGTATAACTGCCTCCATTGATTTGAGGCCGCCTGGATATCCGAGATGATATTTGTCGTAGTTTTTCTTACGATGTATGTGTTAAGGCCGCCACCGTAGCCGAATGAGTCGGATTTCAGAGAGAGAACGTAGGTTCGAGTCTCGGTGAAAGACCAAAATGAATGAATGAAAATAATAGAGTTTGCTCCTCGGAAGTCAATCGCGAGCATCCGAGAGTATTTCTGCCATGAAAAAGCTGTTCATAAAATCAATCTGCCGTTCGGAGTCGGCTTAAAACTGTAGGTCCCTCCATCTGTGGAACAACATCAAGACGCACGAAACAAATAGAAGGAGGAACTCGGCCAAACACCCGAAAAGGGAGTACGCGCCAATTATATATATATGTATATATATATATATATATATATATATATGTGTGTTAAGGTACACATTTACCTCCTTTATGACTAAGACTTCTGGCTGACACACGCTGCAATAGTCCAAGGGTTGGAGAGATAACTCTAGTTCTAATTCTTTTGAAAAAACTCCACAGCCTACTTTATTTCCTAACTTGGATCTATCCGTGTAAAAATTTATTTCCTCTCTTCCCCATGGTCTTTGGGTTTGCCAGTCTCTTCTTGACGAAATGTTGGTCTTGAAGAGCTTGTCGACGGCGGGCTTAGAGGAAGAGTAGCCGATTGTTTAATTATAACTGCTCATAATATGTAGTATAGAAACGGGGCCGAATGATCAGGCGGTAACGAAAAAACATTTGCAATGGCGGTGCTGATTTTTTCCACCAACAAAATCTTAGTTTTTGCCGACAGAGGTTGTAAAAACACCGCTGCCATATCCCTTATTATGTCTGAAAATCAGCTGATCCTTTCAAATTCACTGAGAGCCGATTAACAGTTTAATGTTGCCAACATATTTGCAACGAAATTGCCCAACGAATCGATGTAGCCCACTCTCACTTGGAGAAATCAAGGGTGATCAATTTAGAAGTATCGGATTCTAAACTGAAATAAAACAAGGGCCTACTGCATGTCCTCTGTGAGCCATACATTCCTCTCAGCGAGCTCCCTTTAATAAAGTCAGATGTTATTCTGTTAACGTACTAACTATCGCATTTTCTTTAACTTCATCTGCACTACTTTTACGGCGAGAACTTGCTGATAGGAGCACCAAATGATGATTAATACAAGAACTCTTATATTTGCCTAGTTTTGGTTAGCCTTAAGCGAACTTTGGTATTTTCAATATCTTACCAATGCCATAACTACCTTAAGCTCTATACTCATTCCGTTTGTCCCAATAGGCCATTATGGGTCATTAAAATAATTATTATTTGCGAGAGCGCCAACCAGGAACATAAAGAGTCGAAACAAATAAGATTAATTGGCATCAATTTGCAGCCTTTAACTTTATCTGTGGCCACGTGAGCGAATCGTCACAGTCTACACTTCACCTCCATGTTTGGTCGTCCTGCACGGCGAAACCTTGTGGGTTCTATTCCGACGACATTCTGTTGAGGTCAATAACAGGTTCACGTTCGTGAATCTCAATTTCAATTGGTCTTCGAGTACTTGGAATAAGGAGCTCGTCATTTGATGTTCAGTTATCAAACCATCAAATATGCAAAATAGCTCGAAAACAGCGATTTACAACAGTTTTAATTCTTTTTGTGGGTAAGACCTCTACAGACCATCTTTTACAGCCACATTTGAGTTAAAAATCCGCAGCTTTGTTGTGCCTGAACTAATGATTACATATATATATATATATAATTGGCGCGTACACCCTTTTCGGGTGTTTGGCCGAGCTGCTCCTCCTATTTGTGGTGTGCGTCTTGACGTTGTTTCACAATTGGAGGTACCTACAGTTTCAAGCCGACTCCAAACGGCAGATATTTTTATGAGAAGCTTTTTATGGCAGAAATACACTCGGAGGTGTGCCATTGCCTGCCGAGGGGCGACCGCTATTAGAAAAATGTTTTTCTTCATTTTGGTGTTTCACCGAGATTCGAACCAACGTTCTCTCTGTGAATTCCGAATGGTAGTCACGCACCAACCCATTTGGCTACGGTGACCGCCAACTAATGATTACCGACCCGCAAATATCAGCGGGAATTCTTCATCTCCACATCACCGCCGTCCGGAGCAATGAAAAGCTGTCTCCGTCTTGGACAAAAGGCATCATCGTGAAGCTGCCCAAGAAAGGCGACCTGCGTGACTGCGGCAACTGGCGAGGAAAAACCTTACAAAGTAGGCTCAAAGATATCGCACGCTTCTTAAGAGACGAGCAAGCTGGTTTTCGCCCTCACCGAAACTGTGTTGACCAAGCCACAACACTTCGGCTTATAGTAGAACAATCATTGGTGCTTCCCGCTCTACATGATGTTCGTGGACTTTAAGAAGGTGTTCGACACTATCAAACGAGACGCAATATGGCTGGTACTGAGTAGAAAGGGAGTTCCCGCCAAGATAATCCACCTCATCAAAGCCCTCTACGAGAACTCCGAACTGGCAGTGCTTCACGAAGACGATATCAGCGATCCATTCACTACCAACGCAGGCGTAAGGCAAGGTTGCCCCTTGTCGCCCCTTCTCTTCGCTATCGTCCTTGATGCCGTCATGAGCCAACTGACCCTGCACAAAAGAGGCATCGTATGGTTGGTTGGTTGTGATTGTTGCCCACAGGGCCCACTTGGACGAAATAGTTTGGTTCGTCCTTTGTGATCGGCATCGTATGGAGTTTCACCAACCATCTTGGGCACCTGAACTTTCCCGATGATATCTGCTTCCTCTCTCACTCACTCACTGACATGTAAGCGACGGCGGACAGACTAGTCGCGCTCGCCCGCATTGTCGGACTAGAGGTCAACATCGCCAATACCAAGGCTATAAGAGTTAACCACAATAACGCAAGGCAGATATTGGTTGACGGATGCGCGGTGGAATTTGACGAAAGCTTCTGCTACCTCAGCTGCATCATCACGGCAGATGGTGGAGCAGATGAAGATGTCAACTGCTGGGAGTTCGCAAATTTCCAGGCGCACTTAACTACGAATATTCGGCTCATGCATAGTCCGTATTGTTGTACGGAAGCAAAACATGGCTGGTCTCTAACACCATCACACAGTGGCTGTTATCCTTCATCAACAAATGCCACCGCATCATCTGCAGAATATTCTGGCCAAACACCATCAGTAACGACGCACCGTGGAGATTAACGAACGAGGAACCCATCCTTAGGCAAATCAAACGCAGAAAGTGGCGATGGATAGGTCAGACATTGAGAAAACCACCAGATAGTAGCACGAGAATGGCACTAAACTGGAACCCATAAGAGGGCAGAGGTCGCGGTCGACCGATAAAACATTTGGAGAAGGTCGTTGTTGCGCGAACTAGCAGATGCCGACATCTCATGGGACGGTACAAAAACAACAGCACAGAATCGTGTACGATGGAAGAGTCTTCTCGAGGGCAGAGGGCCTGGAGTGAACAAGCAAACAAAAAAAAAAACAGTAGACTTTAGTCACCCACGACTTAACTTAATTCTTTATATCATGGTCGAAATCAGCTAAAAAGCATTATTTGATATGGTCAGCAAGTGGAACAATACGAACCGTCGCCGCAGTTAGTTTTTTGCTGTTGATTAGTGTAATTGCACTAAGTTGATAGATGCGCACAATTTTCAATCGCTTGCACTTCATACAACATAGAAAAGTCTCCACCTACGCAGCCAACTAAGTATGCATCTCCGCTTATTTGCATGCCAACTCTATTATTAACGAAAAACTTAAAATTTCATTCATTATTTAGTTTTCCTAAATCTCATCATTAGCCAGTCAGTTACTCAGCAGTTATCTGGCCACTTAGCTATTTAAACGCTTAATTGCTAAGCTACTCAGCGCTAATCTCAAAACGAAAAAAAAGAAAAATTCAAAAACAAATAAATAAATTCCGACATGCCACTGAGTTACATCCCATTTCAATTAACTTGTTGATTTATCACCATTTCATTGAGTTTTAACGCCAACTAAATGTTCTCACTCATATCTGTGCATGTGTGTGCGTGTATGTATGCACGTGTGTGAGTGTATTAGTAAATGTGAGCATGAACTCGGTAATGAATGAGAAGATGTTTGAAATATTAGATATTAATCGATAATAGCTCAATTTTATGAGTATCGAATGTGCATAAAATTAAATTGGAAATTTATGGTCGATAGGCGTTTGCAGCCACCTCTTTTGCCATTCAGAATACAAAAGCAAAAACAAACAACAAATGAAAAACGCAGCAAAACGCTTTTGATTGTAACCAACTGTCGGTAGTTGTGGGATATACTATTCATACAGCCATACCCACTTTTTGGTACAGCATCGCACTGCTCATTATGGGTTGTGTACAGGGTGCGCCAACTCAATCTGGTTAATGGAATTACAGAATAACTTTGACAATTCTCAAACGTGCAAACAAATACTTAACCACATATCGAAATATATTGAATGGGGGTATTGGAATAGCGACGCTTTACACTGCGAATAACACAGGCCCACATGAAAATTTTGATCAAGAAGCAGACTACCTTTGGTTTGAAATTGCAGTAGCCGAATCTGACTGGGAATAGCTGGCGGCTTGTTAAAAAAAAAAAAATAAATAATTGGCGCGTACACTTCTGTTAGGTGTTTGGCCGAGCTCCTCCTCCTATTTGTGGTGTGCGTGTTGATGTTGTTCCACAAATGGAGGGACCTACAGTTTCAAGCCGACTCCGAACGGCAGATATTTTTATGAGGAGCTTTTTCATGGCAGAAATACACTCGGAGGTTTGCCATTGCCTGCCGAGGGGCGACCGCTATTAGAAAAATGTTTTTTATTAATTTTGCTTTCACCGAGATTCGAACCAACGACCGCTCTGTGAATTCCGAATGGTAATCACGCACCTACCCATTCGGCTGGCGGCTTGTTAGGTTTTCGAAATACTCCCCCCTAAAAGTGCAGAAAACACGATTTTTAACTTCATTTGGGGTTATGTAACATCGCGAAAAAATCTAACTTATAGTACTATGTTTTTTTTTTCTTTCATGTTCACTCCTCTTGGGAGCCTAGTGCCTCGACAAAACTTCACATTGGTTTCGTTAATCTATTTTACTTCTGACAGAGTAGGTGATTAGCCTGCCGTTACCAGCTCCAAGTAGTAGGAATTCCCACCTGTCGTTGCTTAGGAACAATGCCTTCTTACTGCTTGGAACGCCATCTGTGTGTCACATTTTTCTGGCAGAAGGATCGCACAGATGGTTGAGGCCTTTGCTAAAGTGGTGTGTCTGCGCTATTACCGCGGCTGCTCGCTTCCTCTAGCTGGCGCCACTGATGCAATGTGTAACTATGTGTTTTTCATTGTTTTTTTTGCTTCTTTTAGCAGCTGCAATGCGCGCAGACTATTGTGCGAGAGTAAGAATGGAAAGGATAATTTTTTGGGGTTGAGGAAGAGATTTTTTTTGTAGAAACAGGGAAAGTAGGTAAATTTGGAAAAGGGCGAGAACCGTGCTTTACATGGGATTCGAACCCACAACCTCTGGGATGGCAGGCTAATGCACTTAGGCTAGACTACCGAGGCCGAGACTATCTATAGTATTAGGTTGGGGAGTAAGTTCGAAGCGTTTTTTATTTAAATTAAACAAAAAACAATAATTATAACAATAATTTAATCTTCCTACCTCTCGACCAATTTGTTGATGCCGTACCAGGTTCGGAAAATACGGCGGATGCAGAAGGATTTCCCATACGAGCTCTTGGAGAGCGGTTTTGATGACTTGTGCAATATGGTCTGGTGTTGTCGTGAAAGAGTATGGGTTGTCCATGTCGATCAGATATTTTCAGTCGAATAGCGGAATAGCCTCGTTCACGCGGTGTAGCTGAGCAATCTAGAGCTCTTTGTTGACCGTGGCATTCTTTTCGAGCGTTTCCCAGTGCATCATGCCCACCCAGTTCCACCAACACACATATCATGATGATTTGATACAAAAAAGCGCTGTTTATGATCGCGCGTTGCTCGAAGGCGGGCGAGCTGCTAAGAAGCAGTTTGAAGGCGACTTTCTTTGTTTTCTTCGTTGAGCTCGTGAGTCAACCAGGCTCCCAATTTTTCGAAAATCCTATGAATGAAGATGATTGAGAATCGTTTTATGATCGCAGTTAATTTTTTCCGCCAATTCATGACTGGTTTGGCCAACGTTCTTCCGCTCGTTCAAAAGTGATTTGAGACATTCTTCATCGAATTTAGAAGGCCTTCCGCATCCGGACGTGTCATCGACGTCAAAGTCGCCATTTTTGAACTTTGTCTCTGACATCTTCTCCATACACGTCGCAAATGTCTCGGGCTGCTTCGGCAACTTTTTGATCTCAATGAAATGCAAAGAAAAGCAGTTGTCGAAAATGTTGATTTTTGCCTTCTGGGTACTCCATTTTTAAGCCTCAAAACTAATAAAAAAATAAGTAACTCAAAAATACAATTAACATAGTTTTGTAGAGCAGAAAGATTTCTATCGAATGTAAGTAAGGTAAGGAAGGGTAAGTAGCCTTTGCCAAATAGCACAAAAATCGTAAAAGAAACTATAAGAACGCTAAGAACTGATACCCCAACCCAATATTTTTACTTGTGATAAAGACATATACAGGGTTGCCCATATTCGACGGACCCATCTGGCAACCCTGTATCTTTTGACAGAGACGTCAGATCGCTTAATGACATACCGCGTTGGAAGCACCAGTCCGAGCAGATTTTTACTATGGAACAGTACACGCCACGCGAGCGCTCCCAAATTGTTGAAATTTACATTCAACAGTGTACGGGCCAGTGTTGAGACGTCGCTAAGGGCATCCCAAAATCGCCGTTCTCAGTAGTTGGGCATTGCTCGGACCACTTTACAACGAATTATCCGCATTGATTTGCATTTATTTATGTATAAGATTCAATTGACGCAAAGATTGTTGCCTGCGGACAAGCCTCGTCGGTTGGAATGGGCCCAAAGAGTCATCGAAACGGCTGTCCGATGAGGCTCATTTCTTATTGAATGGGACGGTAAACAAGCAAAATTGCCATATTTACGTGATGTCAACAAATCTACTTGAACCAAATAAACTGATTATTATCGTCAACATCAAAAAAATTGTGTTTTTCTTTGCTTAAAAAAAACACATGGGTCCGTCGAATGCAACCCAGTAGACGAATGCACCAAACTTAGATTAGAAGGGAACGAGTTGTATTAAGCGATTCCTTAATACCTGTACTTGCAAAAAAATACTTAATACTATAAGGATTGTCATTCATAGACTAAAAAGAAGAAAAAAATAGTTTTTTTTTTCGAAACCACTAATTTTTTTCCTCGGTGCTTTTTTCCAGTTTGGTATCGATACTTTTCTGCGGCATTTTGCAATATGGCAATGTTGGGACTATCATTCATCATTAGCGCATTCCATCCTGTGCACGTAGGTCATGTCAATTTCATTTTGCCACTATTTTGTCGTGTTTACGTTTTGATTGAAAACCGTCACTAGGCCGTCGCTCTTTCACAGAGCGGGGATTAGCGTCAAGGCCATCAAAAAGCGAAAAACCTTCTGCAAGATTTCTGCAGTTGACCTCACTACTTTTTTGGGTGACTTTTTCCCCGCCGTAGACAAATGAGTAGATGCGTGACCACCATTTCGGTAGTGTACAGGTGCAAAACCTCGAGCAAATTAAAGAAAAGATTTGTTTCTAATAGCGATCGGCCCTCGACAGCCAATTGCAAAACTCCGAGTGTATTTCTACTATGGAAAAAACGGTCATAAAAAAAGTCATCTGCGTTCGGAGGTGACACGAAACTGTGGGCCCCGCCTTATGTCTTATCAAGAGTACTTATCATTTACTTAGTCAAAGTTGTCTTTGGAAATTAGTTCAGATAAATTGTAAATAGAAAAGCAGACAATTTTCCAAATCAATTGCGCGTTGTCGTCGTAATTCCATATTTCCATTAACCAGACTGAGATGGCACCCCCTGTGCTTATAAGTGTATATAAGTATGTAAATAAATAAAAAAATAAATGCACACACACATGAACTTACACACACATACAGCTACAGTTTCATTGAAGGCTACCACTTATAGTAGAAATATGCAGCTACAGATCTGTAGTTGTAAATCTGGTTATTTATTGAATAGTTAGCGCAATAAATTTCAAGTATTTAAATTGCATTCATTTTATAAATGGCTTATCACAACTGTATAAAGCCTTAATATTTATTATGTCGTTTCTGCATTTGCATATTAATTTTGAACATAGAAGCTCATAAAAAAATGATTTGCGGCAAAGAAGTCCTATTTTTATTATATTTCTGGCGAAGCGGCTTGTTGTTCTTGACTATAATTCCTGATCGATAAAATACTCGTGTAGAATTCTAACTAAAGGGTGTTTCAAGCGGCACACAAAGTCACATCTCAACAGTCGAGTATAGCGTATCCGCCGATTTGACGTTTTTAAAATACTTATAAATACTATATAATAAATATAAGAAGAAGGTGCAGTAATAACGAAACGGGCGAGTAGAGTATTATGATGAAAAAAATAAAAAAAAATAAAATGAAAAAAGTGGAATACCCTTCAGTTTATGGATTTTCATCCCGCCATTTACATAATAGGTAAAAAAAGGCACATTCGCACTTTAGTTTGTATAGCAAAACTTGTCAAAATTTGTTCAGTGCTGTTTGAAAAGGTATTCCTTAATAAAATCACTCCTTTCAACTGTAAATATGAACCAGATAACCGAATGTAATATACGAGTATAATACATATACAAAACACACTTCAAAACATTACACAGCCCATATCATTCCGCAATATGTACCAGCCTTCCAGAACTTCCGCCACTACGCCAATAAGAAACCTTTAAGTGAAAAGTGGTATTGAATCTCTTTAGAACAGAATACAAAATATTACACTGTGTAACAAAAAAAGAAAACTTGATGGTCCAAATTTTCGATGACGCTGAGGCATAATTGAGGTTCTAAGCTGTTAATGTGCCGAATTATCTTATCCTTTAGCTTATGAATTGTTGCTGACCTATAGACGTACACCTTTTCTTTCAAATAACCCCAAAGAAAGAAGTCCAACGGTGTCAAATCACATAATCTTGACGGCCAATTGACCTCGCGGCGGCGTGAGATTATTCGGCCATCAAATTTTTCGCGCAAAAGAGCCATTGTTTCGTTAGCTTTGCGACAAGTGTCATCGTCCTGTTGAAACCACATATCGACCACATACATATCTTCCAATTCGGGCCATAAAAAGTTCGTTATCATCTCACGATAGCGAACACTATTCACAGTAACTGCCTGACCGGTCTCATTTTGGAAAAAATACGGCTCAATGATGCCGCCTTTAACGCGTTGCTCGATTGTGTATCTTTTCATGCAGAAATGCAGAAAAAAACGTAACATTTAGGTGCTGTTCACATTCAACATCGGCCCTTGAAACTTAACCACCCTTTATCATGGTACTTATATGTATATATATGTAGGTGAGAAAAGAGATTCCTTTATCGGGAAATGTTTGAGTAGTTCCCCAATGTCGAGAATATATCTTGGAGACTTCTTTGTTTTAAGCGTTTTTATTGCTACTTTTACTTTTCTCTTCTGAATTTTTTTATGGGCGGGTCCATTTGGCGGATGAGCCCCAGGGTGGCTTTGATTTTTTGGGCAGAGCTTAGCGAGGGTTCTATTTCATATGGTGCAAAAAGACTCGGGATACAATAACGAGCAAATGTATGAGCTTTTTCAAGAATGTTACTTATTTATTTTTATTTTAAAATTACAATATTTTTGAATGTTTTAAAATTGATATGCGGTATTTTACTTATAGCCTTCATCTTCCCTGATTTCTTCGTTATTAAAAATTTAAACCCAAAGAAATGCCATTTTTTGACCGGCGTAATTTGAATCGTGAAAAGTTTTATACCGAACACATTTGGTTTTGCACTGCTCGTATAAACACTTCAGCCTGTGATGTGCTTCAAAATGCCCTTAACTTTATCTATTTGAATATTTTACGATGCCAGGTTATTCTTGAATTCATATGATTTTGTAGACAATTTCCAGAAATTCAAATTTCCAAAAAATTTGTGTAATTCATTTTGTTTATAATACAAATATATTTATATCAATACTTTTCGAGTTATTTAACAATTAACAAGGGGCGCTCGGGCGCTCCGGAATCGATAGGAAAATTTTAAATGTGTTTTCCTTAAATGTTTTTTGAACTGGTGATCACTGTAACTTAAAAATCACTTAGTATATTTTAATAAATTTACTGCTTTTGAAAAACATAAAAAATTCATGCCTGATCGAAGGATTTTTTTTTTCAAAAATTTCGTTTTTGTTTAAACAATAAATTGTTGGGGTTTTTCTCGAAAATCTGAAAAATATTTCCTAAGGCCGCCATATTGTTAATTTCGAAAAAAGCTTCGATCAGGCACAAGATTACCTATTAATAAAACTAACTCCTCTTGTCCGATTGATTTTTGATGAATCTCCAAGGACTTGTGATGATCACCGCAAGGGACTTCTGAAGAAACGGGCTCCACACAAACAGCGATAACTTTTAAAACTGTTATTTGATGTGTAAAATGATTTATTAATGGTATGTTTTTGTTTTTGTAAAATAAAGCAATTGACTAGCCAAAAAAAAAAAAAAAATTATTGAAAATCATCACTTTTTCGAGCCTCTAACCACCCCGAATAGTTGCCCGTAAGGCCACATTTGGACGAAAAAATCAAATTCGCCCTTTGTGATTGCTAAAAATTGTTAACAGATTTAAGTTCCTCTGTCAATTTCAAAAAGAATAGGAAGGGCTTTATTACAAAAAAAAAAAAAAAAAAATGAAAAATTAAAATTAATAATATCCTAAATTTATAAAATTTTATATTTTTATACTTATCTCTTTTTTTTATTTTTTGACCTAAGAATTCTAATTATAAAGATAAACTATTACATTGTTTTTAATTTAATAACTTTTTATTTCTTCACCCAAAAAAATATAGAAAATAAATAAAAAATAGCAATTAAACTTGTTTTGCCATAGGACAAATTTAGGGAGTAGCATCAAACAAAAACAACAACAAAAACAATTTGTTCGGGACATCTTAATGCATGACAGGTAACAAGGTAATTTTTAAGGTACCCTGGAGTCCTAAGATACTCTATGCTTTATTAAAAAGAAAGAAAATTAATTTGTAAACCAGTTAAAATTTAATAAATATCAATATTATATTTATCTCTTTTTTTACATGTTGTTTTGAATTTCTTCTTCTTCTTCTTAGCGTCACAGCCCTTGGTGAACTATTACTTCCATCACAGCTTCTTGCCATCGATCTCGATTTACAGCCACTTCGCTCCAACATTGCACGCGCAATGTCCTATTATCAGTTTCCTCACCTTCTAGCCACCTTTTCCTCGGGCGTTCCCTTTTTCTCTCTACAATTGGGCGAAGATCTAGTGCCTTTCTCGTTGATCGCTCCCTTGGCATTCTAGCCACATGTCCCAGCCATCTACGTCGTTGAGACTTAAGGGAGGAAACCGGTTTAGATCGATCAAAAAATCAAATTTTTTATTGCATAAATCGTTAGTATAACAACTCAAGAATATGTGGTAAATACTTTAAAGTTAAATTCGTATTATTCCCGATGCTATGAGCACTTAAGTGAGCGTCCGTCGGCTCGGCCCCGTAGCGCTTTCGATACGATGCTTTATTTCAAACGCGTTTTTCTCGAAACGAGTTTTTTTCAACTGGTGGGCATTCTGGCTCAAAAAGTTTTCTTTATTCAATTATAATTTATATGAACATAATTCTGGGATTATATTATATTATATGTTCATAAAATTGGCAATTTATCGTGTGCCATTTTTCTTAAATACATATAAATAAAATAATCAATTAGTTAAACTCAGCTTTCAAATAATTTCTATGAGGGCGGTCCAATAAGTACGCTTGTATGATGACAGAGGGCGTTCCTAAGCGAAGTTGGTGTGCTACCATCTATCAAACAACAGCAAAACAATTTTCACACTTATTGATAGTTTAGTTTGGATTTGGCAGCTATTCGAGTAAGACGTGTTTCGTGATTTTCGCTAAGATGGAAAAAGAGCAGTAGCGTTCGGTAATTCGCTTTTTGTTTTTGGATGTAAAAAAAGGCGAGGAGATAAAAGCAAAGTTAAATGCTGTCTATGGGGACGCTTCGCCATCTATGACCACTATTAGATATTGGTTCAATGAATTTAAAAGTAGGCGGACGTCCGTTTTTGATGAGGAGCGATCAAGATGCCCGGCAGACTGGTTACCGGGTTATCGAGGAAATCATTCAATTCTCGCTGATTGACGAGCGAAAGTGCGCGAACTAACAGAGGCCATAGGTGTGTCGATCGGAATGTCAATTGTTATTTTACCTGATAAGTTGACGATGAAAAATTGTCGGCTCGATGGGTACCGCGATTGCTCACAAGCAATAACAAGCGGATGCCGCCGTTAAATTCGAGGCAGTGCTTGGAGCAGTTTAAGCGAGATCCGAATGAATTTTGGCATCGAGTTGTCACTGTTGATGAAACCTGGTTTCATCATTACTCACCAGAAACTAAGTAACAATCAAAACAATAGATTTCTCCCGATGAATCTGCCCCAAAGAATACAAAGACAGTCCCATCGGCCGGAAAGGTCATGGCGACGATTGTTTGGGATGCTAACGGCGTCATCCTCATAGATTTTTCAGAAAAAAGAAAGAACAATCACTGGGCAATACTGCAGGGAGTTATTGAAAGAGACACGGCTGCATTTGGCACAAAATCCGGCCGCATCCGGCACATTCATCCGGAGTTGTCGTCGCCAAACTGCATGAATTGCGTTATGACTACCATGTCCCGCTTGCGGCAACTGCAATGTCACCGTATCTCGCTTGCTCGATGACTGCCCGGAGCATTAACACACAGAACAGTTCCATTTGCCAACACTAAGCCCTTTGATCATCTTAAATGTATTAATGCCGCCAACCTGAATATACTATCACACTTTGAATCTCTATGCAAAATTACCACTTTTTTTTTAACGAAGTGTAAAACGTCAGGTGTTTAACGCCACTAAAAGCACCTCAAGTTCGACGGTTCATCCTACAGGGATACCGTTTTGGTAATTACGTCTGGAGGCCGTCATGAGCAATAAGCTCAATCGTCAGTTATATTCGTCTACTGTTTGTCTTGTTTATGGTTGCTGCCGCGTTCGTCTCAGCTAAGTCTAGGCGATGCAAATATTTTTGAAAACATCGGTGTCCACTTAATAGCTGCATTAGGAAGAAATCAACGTCTCCGTGTTACCGACAGATCCACTCGCTAATCCATGGGATCAACCTTTGCATCCACCGGCATTTTGATGACTGGTCCAAATTTGATTGCCACTCAGCTATCGAGGTAGAACGTTCTGCTTGTTTGAATTCGTTTGTCCTTGCGAGCAGTACAACCTCTTCTCCCGGATGTTTATAGGCATTTTGCTAGCTATGACGCTGATTGCATCGGCCGATACCGTTCTATAGGCACATGAGGTCCTCAACGCACTTGTTCTACTGACCTGCAGTACTTCTTTAAAATAGCACTTTTTTGCTTCAGCCCAGATTGGAGAGGCGTACAATATTCTGGAGTCTGTCACAGTGGAAAGAATTTTTCTCCTGGCACCCTTTCTTTTTTTTTTTTTTTTCTTGGGTAGAAGGTTAAAATCAAACTGTCAAAAACATCATCAAAGGCGCCGTCGCACCAGTGGTATGTGGGGCATCCTCCCACTAACACTATAACAATCCTCCTCCTCGGCTGATTTCCACCCTGGGACCGCTGTAAACATTTCATCAAGGTGGAGCCGCGTTTATGTCTATTGACACAACCAGGTACCTGCGTCCAGGTCCTTCTCTTGTGGACGTATGGAGATCTTACGTCAGCGATGTTATCCACTCCCCCCACTGTTTTCATACGTGGTTCTGGAGGAAATGGAACATCGGAAAATTTGCGATAGCGCAGTATTTACGAACTATCGTCCTTTCTTCTGTCTGATATTATTGTGAGTGATTGACTCAAGTGTCTATGTTTGTCGTCATTCTGTCCGGAAACAGTTCATCTCCATTTCGTAATTGCAACTGTGGCTGCTGTTGCTGGGTCTTGCGCTCCCATTCGATGAATTGGAGTCGTAGCATAATTTTTCCAGCAAACGCTTGAACCGCCACCCATTTAGCACTGGATGAGCACATGTCCTGTACGATGTCATTAGGACTAGCCGAGTGTCCCAAAACCCTTTCAAGTATTGCAGGTTCTCGTGCGAAGCGATCACAATGAAAAGCCACGTGTTACGCGTTTTCGATTGCATTAGGACAGCTTGGGCAGAATGGGTTTTCTGTCAGCTGAAAGCGGTGGAGATATTCCATAAATCAGCCATGACCAGTAAGTATCTGCGTAAGGTAGTTTCACCATTCTTTTTTTTTACCCACTGCTCGAGATGTGATATTAACGTGTACGTCCAGCGCCCTTTAAGTGACTCTTCCCATCTTCTTTGCCACTCATACATAGATCGCTCTCGTTCGATGGCTTTTTCTGTTGCCGTTGGGTTAGGTCCTTGCTCGCTATAGAGGCGGCGAAGCTCTCTTGCGTGAATATCAACTGGCAATTTTCCAGCTACAACACACCCTGTGGTCCTCCTAAGTAAGGTAGCATGTCCATAAGTGCGTTGTTAACCTTTATCGCCTTCACACTAACAGCTTTAAGATATTCCCTGAATGTTAGTCTGGTATCAATATAAATGCCAAGATATTTTATAGCCTTTGGGATTCTATATCGTGGCCACCAACTGATATTTGCAGTTTTTCTTCCTTCTTGCTTCTACTGAAGTTCTGTTTTTTGGGCAACTAGTTCCAGGCTGGCGTTATTCAACCACCTTTGTATTCTTGTTATGGAATTCATGTTTCAATCTATCTATGTGCTTATTAATCACTACCAGTGCGATATCGTCGGCGTATCCTACTATGATCGCATTAGCGGGCATTTCGATTTTAAGAATGCCATCATACATAGCGTTCCATAAGTTTGGTCCAAGAACAGATCCTTGCGGTACTCCACCTGACACGCTGTAGCTCTTTGGGCCCTCCTCTGTATCATACGGCCTTACTCTTTGGTTTAAGTAGCGGCGGATGATTCTAATAAGTTACTTTGGTACCGAGAATCTGCTGAGCGCATTCAAAATATTTGCCCTATTGGCTGTATTAAATGCGTTTTTTATGTCTAATGTTATAACTGCACATTTTTTTGTCACTCTGGTGCCATTGGGTTTATTAACAGCCTTTTTGGCCATATCAACTACCATCCCTATTGCATCAACAGTAGATCTGACTCTACGAAAACCGAACTGATTGTGTCAGAGACCTCCTGGCCCCTCCAGATACTTCTGTAATCTTTTGCAAAATTGTCATATAATCAAGGATCCTTACATCAGTTATAAATGCACACATTTATACATCTTTCTGTACTTTTACCTGTATTCCGTATAAATACCCAAGTATGCTAATTTTTACCTAGCCGACAGGTCTGATAGTCAATGCTTTAGACTTAAGTGAAGCAGTTATTTATCGTTGTTTCGCTTTAAATAAATAAATAAATAAATAAATTATAGGAAATGAAATGTTATTTACTTGAAAAGTTATTTAGTTTTTTAGAAATAAATTTATTTTAAAAATACCCTTTTTTTGTAATAAAATAAATTTAAAGCAACGTTAAGTTAACGTTTTAAAAAGTGACTGAGCAGAAAGCTATTTGCGAAAAAATGGGGATTGGAACCCAGAATGATATATTGGCTCCACAAAGCAATGGTTAGGTCAATTCTCTACTATGGTATTGCAATATGGTGGAATGCCCTTGAGAAGGGTGTGAACATCAAAAAACTTGACAAGGTTCAAAGACTAACATCTGTTCTGCAGAAAACAGAGATATTCTAAAATTTCTGAAAATCACACTTTAGGAGAGATAGGGACAAGCTCCCCACGCCGGATCACAATGGGCTATGAGCCTGAGAGCGTCCCACAGGACAACCGTTTCAACCTAACCTAGTAGGCCCATCCTTTGCTTTGATAACTGCAGAGGATTAACTCTGGGGCATGCTGCATACAAGCTTTGCACATTCGGCTGTACTTATGGCGCTCCTCTCTTGGATTAAACCATTTTTCAGCGCAGTTTGCGATGGGGTTTAGATCTGGAAACTGTGCTAGCAATCTAACAAAAGATCAAACTCGATGATTTATGGCAAGGAGCATTGCTTTGTTGGAATTGAACTCTATTCAAATTAGTGTCGCCGAAAATGCGCGTTAACGAAGGTAAAATTACAGTTTCTATGACATTTATGCAGTTTTGCTTCTCCATGCAACCCTCGCAAATGTACATTTCGCCGACACCATCAGCAGCCATATAGCCCCAGATCATAATGTTTCTTTCCCCATGCTTAGCAGTGGGTGCCACGTAATCTCGATGGTATTCCTCGGCAACCCATCGCCTCACGACTGACACATCAGGTGTTCCAAATACCTGTAGGAAAGGAAACAAAATCGTTTTATAAGATTTTTATTATTTCCTCAAAATTGGACTAATGTAAGGAGCTATGGTTGTTGATTTTAAGCAAAAACTAAAAGCAAACTAAAAGCTAAAAGGAGTCACAATCCAGCTATCCAAAGAAATCAAATATCTTGGAGTGGTCCTCGATAGTAAACTTCTTTAGAAATCACACTTTGAAACAAAAACATCCAAAGCACTGACAGCCTTCTGGCAGTGCAAAGTTGTATTTGGGAAAACGTGGGATCTTTCTCCTAGCAAGGTCCTATGGATCTACACGGCAATGATAAGACCTATTATCATCTATGCATCAGTGGTCTGAATGAGTAGACTCCCTCTCGTGGGAGTCAGGAAGACCTTATCGAGACTACCACGCACTTTAGTCATCTGTTGCACCGGAGCTTTTCCGACTACTTCAGGCCCGGCATTAGATACTCTGATTGGTTTACCACCACTTGATGCTTCCATCCAAGGAGAGGCCTTGAAGGCCATCTGCAGGCTGAAACACAATGGGAACTGGTACGGCCCCTGTCCGGCATTGGAAAACAGAGAAGGCACGGACTTCGATACCATGCCCCTTGACTCTATGCCATCAAGAGAATTCAGTGTAGTACTGCCAGAATCTCACTTGTGGTCAAACTCTGAAAATGAGCCCGGCAAACACTGTTTTCGCATTTTCACAGATGGCTCCAAGACCGCGCATGGCTCCGACTCTGGGGCTACGTGGATTCCAGCAGGACAAAACTGCACTTTGCTCTTAGAATGCATGCATCTGTGCTTCAAGCGGAGGTGTATGCAGTTCAAGAAGCGATGAACTTTGTTGTGGAAAACCGATGGACAGGCAGATCTATATGTATCTGCAGCGACATAAAGGCTGCGCTAATGGTCTTAGACAGCCCCCAACCACATCAAGGGTGGTCGAATCCTGTCAATCTGGGCTGAACTATGTTGGTACACATAAAGCCTGATGCTAGCATGGATCCCGGGACACATAGGTATCGTGGGTAACGAGACTTCTGACTCCTTAGCTAGGATGGGCCCTGAGGCCAACTTTTTGGCCTCCTCGTTTTGCCACTCCTTTCTGTGGCCACAGTTAGCAAATGGGTTACTACAACCCGTAAGCGAACTTGACAGGCTGAGAGAGGCTGCAGATGGACTAAACTGATGTTACTTGTCATGTCCGATCGACTGTCGCAAATCATCCTGTCATTAAGCAGAAGGGAGTGCAGACAGCTGGTTGGACTGATGACTGGCCACTTTCTGTGGGCGAAGCACATGGAAAGGGTGGGCATCTCAGACAGTACACTCTGCCCAGCATGGGGAGAGGAGGATGAGACGGCGAACCAGTTTCTGAGGGATTGTCCTGCCTTCGCTCGAATCAGCTCTGACATGTTCAGAAGCGACCATCTTGGCTCTTCGGCACCACAAGTTCTACTCAGATTTCCAAAGAGATCGGGTAGATTTAAATATAATTAAAACGGAGACCAAGACATACAATAGACTTAATTAATGTCTGAGTGCTGCACTTGCTAGTTGTCCCAACAAAAAACAAAAAGCCTCCCTAGAAGCCTCGATTCATCAGACCACAGAACTTTCAAACAATCTAACTCCGTAAAACGTTTGTGTATCGGAGAGGTCATTCTACACTTTTTTTTTCTGAAAATCATGACTTCTTTCGAGCTGTGCATTCTTTTAAACCTGCTTCCAGAAGACTTCTTCTAGCTGTTCGAGCACGAACGGATTTTCCAATTTCTCCCGACAGCGGAGATGAAAGGGCAAACTAGGATTTTGTACGATCCTTGAGAGACTCGCGTATACGTTTTCGGTCTTCTCCTGCACTAGTGAGGCGTTTTTTCCGCTTTTTGGTTTATTATGGTTGAATTTTGTCTACGCAAATCGCTTAATATTTCATTGGACTTCTCTCCGCGAACATACCACCAAATTGGCAATCTGAACCCGAGACTTCCCTTCATCACTTAAAACTTGGATTCTGACGCTTTTGTCGTAAGAAAGTTTACTTTTTATAGGCATTTCGATTAAAGGAAATTATATTCAATTATTTACAATTTATTGTTGTAATCAAAAGTTAGAAACTCCAGTGACACATTTGCAAAAAGCGGCCGTCCCTTTGGTGGCCACATTTAAAATTATTTGTATTTTAGTGGGGTGCCTTATTCTTTTGGCCAAGGCTGTACATATAAATCAAAGTCGCAATTAAAAACAAAAATATATATTTTTCCAAAATCGAGTCCCATTTTTTCCAAATAAAACTGGAAAACTTGTACAATTACAAGCGCCCCCCATTGACTGTAAGAAACTTCTTGTAGCGTAAACTGGATGAAATGTATCTAGAAATGCAAGTGTGTGTGTGAGTTAGCGCGCTGTCTACTTACCAACCAAACAAAAATTCGTTACACGCTTATGCTGACATCAAAACTTGCATATTAAACTGCAACAACAACAACAAAAAATACACATTACACAATCACCATCGTTGCCCAACAACGAAATTGCACTCGCGCCAAATTAAAGTTGAATAACCGCCGAAAGAGTTGCTAGAGTCAGAATCAAGGGTAAATAGTTTAAGTGCAAATGTAATTCCTAAAATGCGGGCGATTGATTAAAGTTAATGAAAATTAAGCATTAGTCTGGGTATAAAAGAGTGTTAGTTAATGAGGTACTACATTAAGTTCAGTCATTGAGGTTGCAAATAACTTATGAGCCCAGCTGAAAGCCTCAGTTGCTAGCGTTGCGTTTATTTTTGTTTATTTAACAATTTTATTGCTATTTAAGCTTTTAAAAAATAAAACAAAATAAATAAACTTATTTGCTGCCGACATGTCTTCCTAACAGAACAGTGTTATATGACATACCCCACTATGTGCCGAATGCAAAGGTGTGGCCAACATTACATTGCAGACAGGCTCTCAGAGGTTTTGAAGGAATCAGCTGATTTGCCGACGTAATCGAGAATATGGCATTGAGAATGGGTTGGTGATCTACGATAAACGTTTACTTATCTGAATATAATTTTCTAAAATTCAAAGTAGCAGATCTAATATGGCCGACGAGTTTTAAAAATAATTATTCTATTGCAGTTTAATTTCGTCTAGGAGGGCTTTTAAGGTTATTGATTACGAATTTGAATTTATAATAAATAAATAAATAAATTTATAAATAAATTAAAGAAATTGTAAATAATCATCTGATTTTATGTAAACTTCACATAGGGAGATTTAGGAATCTGAATCTAAAAAAATTAAAAAAAATAAAACTTTTATTAAAGAAAAATTATAAAACTCTTAAATAAAAAAAAAATTGAAATAATCGTCCGATTTTAATTAAACTTCATACAGGGAGGCTTAGGAATCTGAAATTAATAAAGTAAAAAAATGTAAAACTTTGTAAAATGTAAAATGTAAAATCAAAATTTGAAAACAAAAAAACTAAATTAAAATTATAAAAAAAATTATGAAAATTTGAAAACAAAACAAAAAACTAAAATAATCATCTGCTTTTAATTAAACTTCACATAGGAGGCATAGGTAGGTAGGTAAGATGGCAAGAGTACCCCAGGTACGCTACAAGTAGCGCTTACGTGCCGTTTTGATACCATAAAGTGGACCACTACCTGTGAAAAGATTAAGGGAGGAGATAAAACCGTCTACAGCCATCCAGTGCTGTTGATGTAGCGGAGGAGAGAAAAGGGATCTAGGCTGGAGAATTTCATCAAGTCATCCCCAAAGGGTATACTAAGGAATCTCAAGCGCCTAGCCGCCAAAGCCGGACATCTGCAGAGAAAGTGTTCCACAGTCTCTTTCTCTGTAGGATCCCCACAGCTTCTGCAATGGGGTTGTACGGAATTCCAAGCTTCTCTGCGTGAGTACCGATCACCCAGTGGCCAGTGATCACCGCAATGAGTTTGGAAATTGAGTGGCGAGGGGTTCCCATCACCTTAAGGAGGCTTAGGAATCTGAATTAAAAAAATTAAAACTTTTTAAAAATAATTATGAAAATTAAAAAAAAAAATTAAATAATCATCTGAAATTCATTAAACTTCACAAATTAAAACTTTTATAAAAAACAATTATTAAAATTTTACTTAGAAAAAAATTAAATTTAATAATCTTCCGATTTTAATTAAACTTCAAATTAGTAGGTTTTGAGGTCACTGATAAGGAATCGGATTTAATAAAAATTAAAAAATATTAAAACTTTTATTAAAAATAATTATGAAAATGTAAATAAAAAAAAGTTTAATAATCAACCGATTTTATAATAAGTACAGTTCACATAGGAGGTGTAGGAATTTCAATTAAAAAAATTGAAACTTTTATTAATAAAAAAATTATGATTAGTTGAAACAATTTTTTTTAAAGAATCGTCCGATTTTAATTAAACTTCACATAGGAGGTTTAGGAACCTGAATTTATAAAAATTAAAACTTTTATTAAAAAAAAGTTATGGAAATCTGAATTTGAAAAAATTAAAAAATATTACAACTTTTATTAAAAAATGGCTATGTAAATCTAAATTTAAAAAAATTAAACTTTTTTTTTAAATAATTTTGAAAATTTTAATAAAAAAATTAAATAGTCATCCGATTTTAATTAAACTTCACAAAGGAGGTTTGGGAATCTGAATTTATAAAAATTAAAAAATATTACAACTTTTATTAAAAAAAAGTTATGAAATCAGAATTTAAAAAAATTAAACTTTTATTAAAAATAATTTTGAAAATTTTAATAAAAAAAATTAAATAGTCATCCGATTTTAATTAAACTTCACAAAGGAGGTTTAGGAATCTGAATTTGTACAAACTAAAAAAATAAAAACTCTAATTAAAAAAAATGTGAATATCTGAAAAACAAAATTTGAAAAATTTAAAATTGGTCTTCAAAAATAGTATTGCAAACCCCTCGTGGTGGAATTTGAAAACTTCCCTTGCAGAGGGATTGCAAACGTTATAAGACTCAAACTCAGATTTTTAAATAACACATACAAAGCAGACGTGTTAAAGACAAAAAGTTTGAAAGTGAATCTAAAAAGTTGCAAAACGTGGCAAAAAATCCTTAAAGTGTATACTAGGTTCTTCAATAAGTTTCGCAATTCGTTAAAAAAACACAATTGTATGGTTTGAAATGCACTTTATTATTCAGTATAGACTCCCTGAACATAAATACATTTGGTCCAATGAGATTCCAATTTATGAACTGCGTCCCTCAAGTGAGAATCTGGAAGGGCTGCAAAATGCATTTCCACAGCTCCCCAATGACCTCATCATTTGATGAAAAACACTTTCCGCGCACGAATTTTCTTAGGTCTGGAAACAGATGGAAGTCACTAGGGGCCAAATCTGGCGATACTCTAACAATTTGAACTTCAATTCATGGACTTTAAGCCATTGCCGAAATGCTCTTGTGACACGACCTGATGAAAAATATTTGTTTTTCCTTTTGCATATTGGGTCTTTTATCACCAATTTTTTCCTTGAGCTAGTCTAAAAAGTTACAATAATACTTAAAATTTATTGTTTTACCAGTAATTCACAATCAAAATACTTTCGTATCCCAAAAAACGGATGCCAATAGCTTCTCGTACAATTTCTGGACACGAACTCGTTTCGGAGTCGAAGAACCAGGTTCACACCACTCTTTAGCCACGTACTTTGATTTACCTTCATGGTTATATATCCAAGTCTCATACATTGCCATGAATCGATGCATAAAATTAACTTTTGACGTGATAACGTCTTATAATTCGATTTAACAGGCTGCACGCACGAAAAAATGTGTCGTTACCTTGCTCATTACTGTTCATATGTAGTTACCTTGCTCATTAGTGTTACCTTGCTCTTTAGTGTTACCTTGCTCATTAGTGTTACCTTGCTCATATTAGTGTTACCTTGCTCATTAGTGTTACCTTGCTCATTAGTGTTACCTTGCTCATATTAGTGTTACCTTGCTCTTTAGTGTTACCTTGCTCATTAGTGTTACCTTGCTCTTTAGTGTTACCTTGCTCATTAGTGTTACCTTGCTCATATGTAGTTACCTTGCTCATTGCATTGAACGAACTGCAAAATTCTTTCACCATTCGAAAGCTACATCCTCCACGAGTAACATGGATTATATTTTATTTTGGAAATAGGGCTCGAGATATAGGTCAAAACGTGGACCCGGGTAACCTTCTAATGTGTATGTACAATATGGGTATCAAATGGAAGCTGTTGGTGAATGCTTTAGTCCAGAGTATTTTCCATGCCGCTCCGTGACTAGGGTCTCGAGATAGAGACCACAACGTGGACCCTAGAATGTGTTTGTACAATATGGATATCAAATTGAAGCTGTTGGTGAATGCTTTAGTACAGAGTATTTTTCATGCCGCTCCGTGACTAGGGTCTCGAGATATAGGTCAAAACGTGGACCGGGGTAACCTTTGGCTGTGTATGTACAATATGGGTATCAAATGAAAGCTGTTGGTGAATGCTTTAGTTCAGAGAATTTCCATCCGCTCCGTGACTAGGGTCTCGAGATAGAAACCAGAACGTGGACCCTAGAATGTGTTTGTACAATATGGATATCAAATGAAAGCTGTTGATAAGTGCTTTAATACGGGGAAATTTTCATACCTATTGATGACTAGGGTCTCGAAATATATGCCAAAACGTGGACCCGCCGTGTCTTTGAACCGAATTAAACCAAACTTACACACATTGTTAAGTAGGTATTGAAGATAATTTCCGTATAGTTTGAATACCTATTGGTAGATAGGGTCTCAAGATATAGGTCAAAACGTGGACCCGGGTAACCTTCGGACGTGTATGTACAATATGGGTATCAAATGAAAGCTGTTGGTGAATGCTTTAGTACAGAGTATTTTTCATGCCGCTCCGTGACTGGGGTCTCGAGATATAGGTCAAAACGTGGACCCGGGTAACCTTTGGTTGTGTATGTACAATATGGGTATCAAATGAAAGCTGTTGATAAGTGCTTTAATACGGGGTAATTTGTTATGTTATGTTATGTTATGTTATGTTATGTTATGTTAAGTTATGTTAAGTTAAGTTATGTTATGTTATGTTATGTTATGTTATGTTATGTTATGTTATGTTATGTTATGTTATGTTATGTTATGTTATGTTATGTTATGTTATGTTATGTTATGTTATGTTATGTTATGTTATGTTATGTTATGTTATGTTATGTTATGTTATGTTATGTTATGTTATGTTATGTTATGTTATGTTATGTTATGTTATGTTATGTTATGTTATGTTATGTTATGTTATGTTATGTTATGTTATGTTATGTTATGTTATGTTATGTTATGTTATGTTATGTTATGTTATGTTATGTTATGTTATGTTATGTTATGTTATGTTATGTTATGTTATGTTATGTTATGTTATGTTATGTTATGTTAAAGTATATTATGTTATGTTAATGTTACCTCATTCTCTATATCCATACAAAATATCTATCAAACAAATAAAAGTAAAATTTTCTTTTGAAAAATGCAACCATTCCATCAATATTTTCTTATGACGTTATCACGTTAAACTATCGTCAGTAAACCGACTTTACAGACAACCTCTTTTTTCTTTTCGAAAACGCTCTGAGAAAGTCGCATTCGAATGTGTTTTTATTCCATTGTTAGCGAAGTCGGCATCCATTGTGCACACAGATTTCTGCTTTCTGAAACCGAATACCGCAGTCAAAATATTGCTTACACCGCCTAATGATATGTCTGCACAGTAAAAAATGATGGTTTATATTTAATACCAGTTGCTATTGAATTTATACAATTTTGGAATTAAATTTGATTTTTAATTCTAAAAAGTTTTATTTTAAGACGATGAAATATTCTTACAATTATTTTAATTCCAAAATGGGTTTAAAACAAAACTTTAATTGGTGCTGAGCGTTGCGTTTTTGAAATTTAATACCTATTAGATTTAACGTAAGACCAAAAAAACATTAAAATGCTCTCTTTAATGTTTCAAGCTATTTTGGTTTCAGTTTAAGTTTCAATTATATTCAATTTAAAATTTATTGGTTTAAAAGTAAAACCAAAAAAGTATTAAAAAATTTTCTCACTCTCAATTAATTTTAATGTACTCTGAACTTTAGTATTATTTGCTTTAAAGTAAAACCAAGAAAGTATTAGTATTATTATTATTATTTCACTTATGTATTCGGCCGCCGTAGCCGAATGGGTTGGTGCGTGATTACCATTCGGAATTCACAGAGAGGTCGTTGGTTCGAATCTCGGTGAAAGCAAAATTAATAAAAACATTTTTCTAATAGCGGTCGCCCATCAGCAGGCAATGGCAAAACACCGAGTGTATTTCTGCCATGAAAAAAATCTCCTCATAAACATATCATAAAACAAAATAAAATAAATGTATAAAAAAAATTTTTTTTTTGTGATTCGAACCAAGGATTTTGGATCGGAAGCCCACATTGCTAGCCGCTAGGCTATCGCGCTGTGCTGCCGGCGCTGGCCTAAAAGTTATTTTGTTATTTTTAAACCCTTAAAGTATATAATTCAGTCTCATTCTTGGTTTTTTAAAGAGAATATTTTAATTAACTTCTCTCTCTCTCTTTTCTGAAACCGGAATGGTTTTAATTTTATACTTTCTGGAATTGTTATATATAAACACCAAATTGGTATTAATATTAAACTAAAATTTTTACTGTGTGGGACTTCTACTAAACCTTTTTCAGTCACTCGACGATTTTCCAATATGACTTCCTATATTTTTTCTACGAATTCTGGTGTGCTGTTGTTCACATCCTGTCGCACGTCCTTGAGGTGGATCCTTTTCAAGGCTTGTACGACCACGTTTCAATTCAGCAACCCAGCTTTCTACTGTACTAATTGATGACGAAAGAAAAAGAGAGCGCCCACGAAGGAGATAGTTAGATGACGTCGAATCAGATCTTAACGAAATGAACGTACACATCTGGAGAGATGAAGTCATGAACAGAATAAAGTGGAGAAAAATTGTTGATGAAGCTGTGGTCTACCACGGATTGTAAAGCTAAGTAAAGAGAATTGATGGCGAAGAGTCCTTATACACTTTCAGCATTCGTTCATAAATTTCCTTTCATTTTAAACCTTCCAAAAATAAAAATTCAATCACTGCACGAAACTCGATTTTTTCCATTGTAGAAAATTCTGTGACACGTCGATACTAAATGGCTTGTAAACAAAGAATGAATTGGCAGATTGAAATAAACTTCACATTCGTTCATATGAAGAGTCTCGCCACATAACAAAAAAAAAAAATAGACTAATAGCAAAGCCCGCTATTATGGATCCGCAAAACTTATAGAACAACCTAGTAAATACTAGTTGATGATACAGATTTTAAATATACTTTTCCTTGATCTCTCTTAAAATTGGCATTCATTCTTGAAGTGTTCCGCGGTGTGGGAGCAGGTGTTTGCTTGAAGACATGTCGTACTGCTGTGGTAAACGAGGTTTTTTTGTGGCTGGTATTTATTTTTGAGTATTTATGGTTAAAAAGTAGTCAATCTGATGCTTTATACCCGATAATGTGCTGATGTATAAGTATGTGTTTGAACAGAACTCTCTCATCCAGTGATAGAACAATTGAATATTTGGTGCAGCTTTAAAGAAATGTACAGTCTTGTCCGCACTTCCAGTACCACTTATTCCGACATGAACAGGCACTTAAAGCAGGTCAATTGCATTACTATATTTACTACAAAGCTCATTAATTTTGGAAACTGTGATAGAAGTGCTTTACTTGTACATATCACAGCTCAGACAAGAGTAGCTACAAGTTCAAATGTAAAATGTTCCCTTTCTTTGTGTGGCGCAAACACAGCAGAGTAGGGCGGAATGATTCCTTCAGCAACAGTTTTTCCGCCTTGCGTAGCAACTGTAAAAGCTGTATTTATTCGTTTAGAATTATCTGCGTCCTTAGCCGTCCCATTTAGAGATTTATTTTTCTTTATTATTTCCAAAAACATTTACCGGTGTGAGTGCTTGCTGATAATTGATTTTTTAAGCTATGCCACAGGTCGCTTACTTTTGCTTACTTTTGCACGCGCCTGTTATGCAGATCAATGCCAAGCTGTTTTGCATAAACTACAACAACAACATCGCAGCGTACAACTGATTTTAAATTTGCGTTTATGTCGCGAGACCGTAACCAAGAATTTCAATTTATTAGCTAAGTAATTTGTTACTAGTAAACTAAGTAATGTTATCGCAAAAATCGTTGCAGTGTTGGCCACTTCTTACACTGCACTAAAGTTTGGTCAATGCAAAAAAAATAGTCTTATGCTCATGCGAATAAGTTTTACATCTGTTGGACATTTTTTTTTTGTCTTAGATTTGGTTTAGATATGTTAGGGTTAAGGAGTAAGTAAACATTTTTTTTTTTGGTTTTTTGAAAGTAATTTTCTTATATATATTTTTGCAATATAAATCGACGACAATTTTAATACTTTTGCAAAAATTTTTTTTTTTTTTTGCCAATGAATTTAAAGGATTTTATTTTAATCAAAAATTGAATAAATAATTGGCGTTAGATGTTTGACTGAGCTCCTCCACCTAATTTGTTGGGTTTCGCTCGATGTTGTTCTAAAAATTCCGAACGGCAAATGGTTTTTTATGAAGAGTTTTTTCTTAACAGAAATACACTAAGCGGTTTGCCATTGTCTGCCGCCATTGAAAACGACTTTACCGTCAATTGGTGATTCGTGCCCGGAGTTTCGAATTTGTGCACTTCCGAGTGGTACGCACCAATTCGGGTACGGCGACCACCCGAACAAGGAATTTTTTTACTTGATTTTCTTCGCTTAACGGATTCTTCAGATATTAGAAATATTTATAATTTTTTTTTTTTTTTAATCCATTATTTTGTGATATCTCAATCACCTAATGAAGACTCTGCAAGTATGCCCCTAGGCCCTGAACCCTTTCTAGGTGTTAATTCTGCATCGATTCAACTATGAATTGACGACTTCATGAGGTCTACCTATAGAGGACGGTGGTCTGGGTTGAGCTCGTGCAGAGTAGCCAAGTGCTTTGTGAGAGAACCAAACAGGCAAATAGCGACCTTTCTCCTAAAATTCAGCAGAAAGGACCTGAGAGTACTGGTGGATGTAATCACAGGGCACAATGCCTGTGGCTAGCATATGACTGCCATGGGGGTCGTAGACCGCCCGATATGGATATCCTGTCTTGATGATGACAACACTGCAGAGTATTTTCTCTGTAGCTGTGCGACGTTTTCCAGAATCAGACTTCGGATATTGGGTTGCGATGTATTGAGTATGGATAAAGTTCATACTCTTCCTCTTCCAGATCTCTTCAGATTCATCAATGAATCCAAGAGATTTGTGGAAGGGTTGAGGTCACTCAAACTAATTTATCCATCTTAACACCCACTTTTTATCTTTCCTATCTCAATTCTTTCTACTGAAATCTATCCGGGTGTAGTACAATGGTCTCCTGACTGAGTGCTTGGACTTGTTCAACCACCCCACAAATCTATGATATTTTTGTGTTAGCAAAAACCCCGTGGTTTTTTGATTTTTTTTTTTTTGCTGACCCTGTCGAGTGCATTCGTTGAGCGACTCCTAAGATTCGCGAACAATACGCGCATCTTGAGCGCAAGCTGGCCTCGGCCAGCCAGTATAACCTAATCTAGTGGACTTTGCATTATGAAAACATGAGTTCTGTCCTCCTCTGTTCCCTATAACTCAAATCGTAAAAAACACTGCAAGAGATATCGCACTGATTTTTGTGCAGGCTAGAATTATTTATACAGTCAACGTAAAAAGAAAGTATCTGCCGAACGTTGATAAGTCTTGACTATTTATTTATTTAATTTGTAATTTCAATTTTTTTTCTATATATAATATAGTTCATACTCCAACAAAAACCATACGAAACAACGTTTCGAATGTGTTTGGTGAGGCGACTTCTCACTCGAAAATTGTGGGCGTTGGCAATATGAGAGGCGCATGAAATGATGCGCTTGTATTTGCTGTCGGCGTACTCAAAAAACAAGAGTCTAAGAGTGACAAAGCGTTCATACAAATTTGGCTAAAGGGGTTTCCAATAAGAGGTGTTTTTTCCTGTAAAAGATCAATGGTTTCGTTGCTTGTGTGGCACGTAGCGCCATCTTGTTGAAAATAAACGTTGTCCCGATCAATACCATTTAATTCCGGACATAAAAACTCGTTAATCATCTCTCGATAGCGCAATCCATTCACCGTGACTGTTGCTCTAGCTTCATTTTCGAAAAAGTAAGATCCAATGACTCCGCCGGACCATAAACCGTACGAAACAGTTACACGTTGAGGATAGAGAGGCTTTTCAATAATAACTCTTGGATTGTCTGAGCTTCAGAGCCGACAATTGTGCCTGTTGACGAAGCCACAGAGGTGGAAGTAGGCTTCATTACTCAAGAGGATTTTTCGATGGAATTCCAGATCATTATCATACATTTTATTGATCCAATCAGCAAAGACACGACGTTGTTGATGATCGGCCGGCTTGAGTTCTTGTGTTAACTGGACTTTATAAGCCTTAAGACCCAAATCTTTATGCAAAATACAGTGTAATGACGTTTGCGGAATGCCTAATTCCAAAGAAAAGCGAGGAATGGCCAAAGCTGGGTTTTCTTCAACACTTTCGGCTACAACAGCATTCTTTTCGGCTGTTCTTCAGCGACGTGCACGAGTTTTTATTCTTCACATCACTAACTTCTCCGAACAGCTCGAATTTTTTCACCAATTTCTGTATTGCGGTCCGACAAGGTGCCCCACGATGACTCAAAAATGTTCGAGCTGTCCGAACCGTCTCTGACAAATTTTCACCATTTTTATAGCGAATTTTAATAAATTCAATGCGTTGTTTAAGCGCGGATCTTTCCATTTTCATTTATGGCGTAGTTTCTACTTGTCAAATGTCAAAAGATGACAGCTTCAAAAGTGACATCTACCGAAGTAGCGAGCCAATCAAAATAACACCTGTTATTGGAAAACGCTTTATTTTGACAAGTCAAAGCAAAATTATTCTAAGCCAGAATGGCCAGTATCAAAATATTACGGTTACAGCGAGAAAATAGATACATAAATTCGTGTGAAGATTGAATCGCTTCACAACTCATAATATCACTCTTATTGGCTTAAAATAAATTTGAACGTAAAAATATTGAAAAAAACGGAAAATATTTTTGTCTTCACTCAAAAGTTTGCCGAAATGTGAAAACCGGTGTTTTACTTGTAGATATGTATAATATGTGCTTATGTATGTATTTTGTGTTTTTTGTGTTTTTTGTATTTTTTGTATCTATTTATTTATTATAATAAACTCATATCTGACGCGAGTTTGGGGCAAGCACATATCCAAAGTATACAGACTTGTATCTAAATTTTTTTAATATATATATTTTTTTTTTGTACATACATATGTACACATATTATATGTTATCTAAATGCTTTAAATGACAGACAGTAAAATCCGTTGCAAAAATTATAAGCTTTGCAGAGCTAGAAATACACAAATTCTTGCTGTAATTAATCCATCGCCTGCTTATTTAGAAGAAACAAGAATTTACCCATTGATCAAAAGCAGCAAATATGTAGGTATATAATGTTGATTATGTGGCATTTACGGTTTTCCGGAGACTTGTTTAATATTTGTTATAAATTGCAGATCGTTTGATATAAAAGTTTCATTATAAGTCGAATTAAAATTTATTACGTCTACAGTGGCGAGCATAACTGGACATTTTTGTGTTGTCATATTTACAATGATTTTCGAGTTAAAATGTTTTTTTTTTGTTTTTTCTTTTTTTAATATTTTTTTATGGCGGAATAATAAAGATAAAGCATTGAGACAGTTTTTGTTATTTATTTTCTGACATTCGCTGTCTCATATTTTGTAGTTTCGCCTTTATTATTTTATTTAGATGTCTCATGCATTGCTTCTTTGGAGGCTTGCAGATATACCTCACAGAAATAAGTATGTATATGTGCAAGCGTATTTTCAAATGAAAAACTATAAAGAAGAAAATAACCTTTCTCCTGGGTTCAACCAATAATTTTAATATACCTATATTTAGGAAAAATAGGAACAACAAACTATGCAACAAAAGTTCAACATAATTAAACTTATTAAGGGGACAGATATCTGTAAACGGCCATATTTTCTCTGATTTTCATTAATATTATTTAAAATGAAGAAGTCAATACATTTTTCTTTTAAATTGGCATACAGTTTATTTATACACTAAAATAATAAAAAAATTTTTTTTGGAGATCGGTCGAGGCGTGCGTCACAAATGGAGGGGCATACAGTTTCAAGCCGACTCCGAACGGCAGATATTTTTTTATGACGAGCTTTTTCATGGCAGAAATACACTCGGAGGTTTGCCATTGTCTGCCGAGGGGCGACCGCTATTAGAAAAATGTGTTTTTTAATTTTGATGTTTCACCGAGATTCGAACCGACGTTCTCTCTGTGAATTCCGAATGGTAATCACGCACCAACCCATTCGGCTAGGGCGGCCGCCAAAACCAAAACAAAATCACTAATAAGTCGAAGGAGTTTGTTTACCATGTGTCTAAGCTTGGGTTATTTATGATTTTTTTAGTCTTGATTAATGGAAATTTATTATCAATATGAAATTTTGTATGAATTTGATACGAAAATGTTGTTTTTAAAGCTTTAATTGACTTAGACCATTTTCAAAATTAAGTGAATATCCTATAAATGAGTTAAAGCAATAAAGAACTATGAGTCTTATTTGAAACAATAATCTTAATGAAATAATTCATGAACAAATATTAATTACTTTTAAAAAGTATTCATCATTTTTTCTAGTTTTTAAGATTCTTAAAATGTTCATGGTGGGATGTATGGCAGTAAACACATAATATCTTAATGTTTTTCTTCTGTTACTGGTGTAGGGGTGGTGTATAATGGAAGTAATTTAGTATTTTCGTATATTTTTGGCCTTCTTCTTTTTTAGGTGAAAACTCCAAAACGTAGAATTTGGAATCATCTAAAAAAGTTTTGTAGAACATTTTATAAGGTTCATTTTTCAAAAATGCATCCATTAAATTCACTTTACACTTTTTTATCAATTCATAATAATGCTCATGGTAAGTTCCTTTTTTGATTTTCATTTCTATCAAACCGAAATCACGGTCATTCGGTAGAAAGGAGTCACCCGATACCAAAAGTTTGTGGTCTACTGTTTCAATATTATTATTGCTTGACTGAGCAATTTTCATCCATTTTAATGCTACTTTAATGTTGCGATTTTGGCCCGAACACGCATGCCTCTAAGCTATTAAGTGTTTTTGAGTAGTTACTACTTCCTGTGCACCTCTTGATGGTTTAGTTTCATCCCATACATACATCTTGACATTGTCATTATGGAAATTATTCAGTAAGTATAAATTATATGTAATTTCTTCAATTTCTAATTTCAAATTTTTCACTTAGACCACTTTCATAATTATGACTAAATTAATTCCGTATAACGTTGAAATTACATCCACTATTTAAATCTAAAGGTCCATTTTTGACGATATCGTGAATATTACATTGAATATAAAGGTGGCGCAAAAGCAATCTTGCGATGTTTTTTGGCTGTAATTTAAAAAGAAATGAAAAACTTTGATTCTTCTTTTGGATTATTTTTATTTCGTCTTTTAATTTTTTTTACGTCAAGTCGAGAATATGATGTCATGTAAATGGCCGCCGCCACAGTTGATTGCCATTTGAGCCCTTTTATGGTAAGAAGTCTGGAGCGGTCAAATCAGGCCATCTTGCTGGCCAGTGCAAATCGCCAAAACGGGAGATTAGGCGCCCGGGAAATGCATCCTTCAGCATATCGGTTGTGGCACGTGCAGTGTGTGCGTTGCACCGTCCTGTTGGAACCACATGTTTTCCAATCCCAATTCATCAAGTTGCGGAAAAAGAACTCGTTGATCATTGCTCTGTAGCGCTCACCATTCACAGTAACCGTTTGGTCCGCGAAGAAAAAAGGTCCGATGACTCCTCCAGCGAAAACAGCACACCATACAGTGACTTTGAGCGGGTGTAATGGCTCTTCGTGGGTTACACGCGGATTTTCAGTGCCCCAGAATCGTAAATTTTGCTTATTTACATACCCGCTAAGATGGTGATTATTTTTGATGAAAAATCATCTTCCTTAAGGATGGCTTGAGCGTATGTTAGACGCGATTGGCGGTCAGCAGCTAACAGCTGATCCACCGTCTGGACTTTGTACGAAAACATCTTCAAATCTAGTACCAAAATTCGCTGTAAAGACCGTCGACTGATATCCATTTGCGTGGCCCTTCGTCTGGTCGATGTAATATTCTCTGCAGAACGGCTACTCCGGGGTCTGCCACGCCTGACAGCATCTCGCGGCGAGCGGCTAAACGTCGCAGTGTTTCACCAGTAGGCATTGGACGGCGTGGAAATCTGCGACGAAATTCACGTTGTGCCAAAGTCACCGACCGATTATTGGTCAAATAAATAGTCAGCAATATTCCGCGTTTTAGAGCAGTGTAGCGTAACATTGTTTATTAACGTGTATTTCGCATGTGTTTACTACACAAATGTCAAAATAGAACTGACATTAGGGGGCAATCGCAAATTTATAGCATTTCCTGATAGGAGGATTACTTTAGCGCCACCTGTTATATAGTTTAAGATAATGTGGACTTGAAATAAGTGATAAACTAATTTTATTGAAATTTTGACTTAGATCACTTTTATAATTATGGGCACAAATATTGAATATCAAAAAGAATCGAAGATTCTTCACTTTAAAAAAGCTTTACCAAAATTTTTAAAACAAATATTTTCTTCTCTCCATGACCTATTGGCCTCCTGAAGAATAATATTTTTTAGCCTCATGTAATTAGCAAGTTGCGATAGGAATTGCCTTTGTTTTCAAGAAGTCTCCCTCAAGAAGTACCCTTTCTGACTAACTGATCGGGCTTGCAGTTTCCTTCCTCTTTGTGCCGCAATCCATATAAGACTGACCTTGAAGCCGGTGCTAATATCATACGGAGCTGCCAGACATTCATGAGTAACCTTCGATCTTAGTATAACTGCCTCCATTGATTTGAGAGCCGCCTGGCTATCCTAGAAGATATTTATCGTAGTTTTTGTGACGGTGTGTGTGTTAAGACACACAGAAACCTTCTTTATGGTTAAAACTCTGACTGGTAGACTCTACAGTAGTCCGGAAATCGGACAGATAATTTTACTTCTAAATCTTTTGTAAAACTCCATTGCCTACTTTATTTTCTAACTTGGATCCCTGCGTGCAAAAATTTATTAATCCTCTTCTCCATGACCTCTGAGTTTGCCACTCTCTCCTGCTCTGTAATTTTCCCCGAATATACTGAATATAAAACCCTAAACAATTTTTAGTATTTATTCGAACAACTGGTTTGAATGATACGCCCGCCGAAAGTTCTATGGGTACGTCGAAAAACCACCTGTTTCCCAAATATTTATTGTTGTTGTTGCACGCATTTACTGTTACAACTGCGGCTAACAAGCTGTCAACACTAACAAGCTCCACAAAGGCAGCTACATTCACACACATTCGTGCAGCCTCACGTAGATATAAATCGGACATATTACTGTTTGCTACAATGTTGCATTACATATACCATACATGCATACACATACACACACACACACGTGTACGTGCGCACATTCTATGTGTAATGTAATGCAAGTCTCATTTGGCTGTTTGAGATGCTTACGCCAGCTTAGGCCAGTGTTGGTGGTGATTAGCCGCAAAATTGTTTCTAATGCGATATGCAAATGAGCAGCTAAAACCAACAACAACAACAACGACAACTAAAACAAAAAACACAAAATGCATAGTAGCCCGTACGATGAAGTGCAATCAAAGCAGTAGTCAACTGCAAATAGCAGCAAACTCAAAAAGCGTTTTCAACATTATTGGCTAATTATTTTAAGTAACTTGAAGAGAAGCAGCCAACCACAACAACCAGCCAGCGACACGAAGGGGCAGGTAGGTAGGTGTGTGTGCGTGCAGGTGGGTGAGTGAGTGAGATGTTCATTCCCATGCGAGTATGCAGGCATGCGAGTAGGGGCCAGTGCAATTTAAGACGTTGAATTATAGCTGATAGTTTCACGATAATAAGATGAGCGATTCTTCAGCGTGGCGCGTGTTGTGGTCCAACTTATTTCACTTGTTTTGGTTGTTGGTGGTTTGCTTCTCTTCCTTTTTGCATAAATTAAGCAGCTACATTGATTGGAAATGTTGTTAAAATAAAATTAAAATTATATAAATTACAAACTAATAGTTTTTATGTTGTTATGTTGGCGTTGCGGCAGCTGTCGATTCTCTGATTGCTTTGACCCACATACTAAATATATATGTTCACATGCACACACATGCATACATGTGTACACTTTTTAAGGCAATAAAATAAATTGCTTGAATTAAATTTGTACACAGCTGCCTGCCCAACTCCAAACGAGCTCTTCGCCTATTCTTTGCTCTCCATTTCTAAACACTGGCATCTGCGTCATTGTGAGTTATAACAAAAATATTATAATTTTCTTAATCTTGGCCCAAATCGTGCACCTATGCGAGAGCCAGCCACAGGTTTGAGGAAGAAGCAGTTAAAAGCGACACAAAACACATTTACATAAGAAACGTTTAGCTCTTTTGAATTTTTCACCGAATAAAATATAAGAAGAAAAAAAATCTTAAAAATTATTCATCGATTCTCTTATACCCAATGCCTATACAAGAGGGTATACACTAGGCCGGGTCGATTTGTGGGGAGGCAAAAAAATCGCCCATTGCTCTGTGAAAATCATATTCTAGGGATCAAAATAAGAAACTTTGCCGAAGGAACCATACCGCTAAAACGAATTCTGATGTCCCCCAATTTCAAAATACCACCATTTCAAATACCGCCAGAAAAATATCCAAGCAGTCAGAAGGCGTTGTTCCTAAACAACGACAGGTGGGCATTCCCACTACTTAGGTCTGGTAGCGGCAGGCTAACCTACCAACCTACCCTGTCAGTAATCAAAAGCAGATTAACGAAGCCAATGCAAGACTGAGTCTTGTCGAGGCCCTATGCTCTCGAGAGGAGTGAACGAAGAAAAAAAACTTCATTGTTTGAAATTTTTTCGTTGGAATATAAACATTGAATAATCTGTGTTTGTCCTTCAAAAAAATTAGATTTTAAGTTTTTAGGTAGTTAGGGGACGACTAAAGGGAGTTGGTTGTGCACTTGCCGTGATCAATTAGCGTTGATTAGGACTGCAATAAAAAATACCAAACCGAATTTGAGTGCATTTTCTATTTTTAAAGCTCTTCTAAACTTTTCATAAAGATACCCCAATTCAAGGGTGTGTTTTGATATAGCAAAAAATAGTTCATATTCGGGCTTAGTTAATCTGTTCCGAATTCCGAAATAGTTTACGAGTATTTTAAAAAACATTTAAATAAAGCAAAAATTCCATTCCTGCAAACAAATTTTTTGCCAAATAAAACCAAATGAAGTTTTTGTTTGTTTTAGTTTTTGAACAAAGTTTGTCGAAAAATCACTACAGTGCGGCTGCGAAGATTCACTGTGACTCGCTAAGTTTTCAATATTTGGCAATAGGTTTGGCAGCCGCATCGCTCATAGAGACAGACCACTTAGACCACGAAACGGGTCCGTTAAATATTTGGCAATAAAAATTTAAGAAAATATTCTTCAAATGTTGCATTATAAATAAAAAAAAAAATTCGCGCGTGCACTTCTGTTAGGTGTTTGACCGAGCTCCTCCTATAACGGGGTCCGACCCTCGAAGTGTAACCAATTAAAACGGCCATACATTTATTTTGGAAAATTACTTTTATTCAATTCAAAGTAAAAAATATGTGAAAATAATACAAAATTAAGAATCAATTTACTTTTGCGCGATATGACCACCTTTTGTCTTGACTATGGCCTTGAGACGCTGCAGAAATGAATCGCAGGCTGCCCGAATGTCACTTGCAGGTATTTTGACCCACTCGCGGACAATGGTTTTTTCAGCGCCTCGAGACTGGTGAATCTTTTAGTACGGACTTTGCTGTCCAAAATGGCTCAAAGAGAAGAATCCATCGAAACCGCGTCTGGTGAATTTGAGATCCAATGTGTGGACGTTATGAAGTTCGGAACGTTGTTTCTTAGCCTTTCTTGGTTCACTCGAGCTTTGTGAAACGGTGCCGAGTCCTATTGAAACGTCCATGGTCTATAACCGAAATTTTTGTCTGCCCATGGCTTCAAAGCAACTTCCAGAATACTTTCCCGATAGTATTTCGCATTTGCCTTGACGCCAGGCTCGATGAAACAATTGGAGAGCGCTCATCTGCGGTTACAGCGGCTCAAAGCATTACTTGTGGCGGTTGCTGCCTCCTGGTGGCCGATCGATGACTCAAATTCTCGTTTGAAATTTCGGTCCAATAAACCCTATCGTTTTGGGAGTTTACGAATTGCTCAATTTGAAAAGTTTTCTCGTCAGAAAAACACAATGTTCGGAAATTGATCGCTTTCGGCCAAGCGAAACAACTCCTTCGCTCTCTCAAGTCTGATTTGCTGCTGCTTTGTTGTGACATCATGCGGCTTTTGTATATTGTAAGGCTAAGTTTTAAGATCATTTCTGAGTATGCGGCGGATGCTACGGTCAGATATTTTCAGTTCTTTCGCCATTTGATTGGCACTTCGTGGGGGATTTCGCTAAAATCGCTTTTTCACTTTTTGAACCATTTCACGTGACGTTGCAGTCCTTTGATGACCACCTCCATGACGTTTCGCGATGCTACCAGTTCTATAAACAAAAAGTGCGATAAACAAAAACTTTATTTACTTTAAGGTGCCCGAGCTCACGAACAATCGCTGGTTGTGGTTTTCCAGGCAAATATAATGCAATCTCACCATTACGCTTGAAATCCATTACTGATTTTCTGTTTTCGCGTTTACTCTCGGCAAAATGCTTTCGCGCGCTTGTAAACAATGCTCTGGACTGTAACTGGACAACTAACAGACAGCTGATGCCAGTGAATTAGCTGCGCGAGCGGTCTGAAGTTGGTTACACTTCAAGTGCCGGACTCTGTATTTGTGCGGTGCGTCTTGATGTTGTTTCACAAATGGAGGGACCAACAGTTTTAAGCTGATCCCGAATGTGTTTTTTATTTTCTGATGGTTTTTCATTAAGAGCTTCTTCATGTCAGAATACACTCGGAGGTTTGCCATTGCCAGCCGAGGGGCGACCGCTATTAGAAACAATGTTTATATCATTTTGTTGTTTCATGCACGGAGATTCGAACCTACACACTTCCGAGCGACAGTTACGCACTAATCCATTTGGCTACAGCATCCAAATATTTCATTATTTTATGGAAATTTACTGAATAAACCAACACGAAATGTATCACCAACACCAAACAAAAAAAGTACTCTTCATAACTTGCCTTTTCCCCGCAGATGCAATGAACTATCAAATGGAAACCCATTGATTTTTGACGTGATGAAATAAACTAAGTAAGTTGAGGCAGCGGACTGGGTCAGAGCTGTACCTTCTTGCCTTCATGCGTTCTTTACCTTCAGGCAGAAGATTTCAAGCCACAACTAATGCAAATAAGATCAGTCGAATTGTAATCCCATTGTGCGCATCGGCAGTGGGTATAACAATGGTACGGGTCATAAAATAGTAGCTCCTTATGTTCATACAAGAAAGCAATAAAAACAACAATAGATGTTGCTACAAAAGAAAGTTGTTGCCAATTAAGCTCGTAAATTTGTTAACCAACACAAAAAAGTGGACGACTATATTGAGAAGCAGAGAAAAAGTAATAACACACAAAATAAAGCATATTAAAAATAAGAAAAGAAAATCTGTGAAAAAAAAACAACAATCACACGATAATGCCCATAACTGGTCAGCAGCTTGGAAACTGGTAGTCAACGATCAAGCGACGATCTTCATAAAACTGGTTGGAATTTCGTCACACGCGCTAGTGAAGATGTCGCGCATTTGGCATAAACACCCCCGAAAAATCAGTCAATGGCACATAAATATTTATAGCCATAACCGACCAACGGACAGACCAACCAACCATCGGCGTACATCGACAGCCGGCGCTCCATAAGTCAATTTGTCATTTAGCTACTTAAGCCGCTTAGAAAGACATACGCCACATAGCCCACGCATAAGAGGCCAAAAGCGGCGGGTAATAAGTCAAATAAAAATGGCAAATATTTTTGGTAAATAGTATTAATGAAATTGGCCATAAAATTTGTGTGTGTAACAAAGTACGGAGCTAACAACTTTATTCATAAATGTCCGTATGTCCGTACGTTTGTGAGTTTCTACGTATTTATGCGCCGGCATTTGCATATAGATGGGCCGGCGCTTGGGGCATGAACGTGGCAGCAGCCACATTTTAATTGCCGCATTTCAATTGCAACTGATTTTATTGTCGCTGCTTGTAGCAAATTTGGTCATTTATGGCTGCTACTATCGCCGCCACTGCTGCTGTTGTGGCCATGCCGCTAGCGGGTTCGCCACTTCAGCGCCAAGACAAATCAGCAAATCAGCATAGCCGCAAAGCTGCAAAGATCACAGCAATCCATCAGGCCGTATGTGAATAGAATTGTTTTGAAGCTATTAAGATTTGCGAATGTGCGAGTTTGTTGGCACCAGCCATGGTGTGTGATGTGGTGCGGTGTGGTGCTGATAATACACCACCGGTGAGCCTCACGCATAGGCAGGTGAGGCGCTACGCTATCAGGGACAGAGCTTTTGTTTCAGATTTTGTATCGGCCCGCCAAAACGGGGAGGTAACTCAATTCTACTATTTCGCGCTTGTGTGTTTGCTTTTACTGTTGCTACCAATGTTTTTGCTTTTTCTTTCTTGCTGCCAATCGGTAAGCCATTGTGTGCTTGTCATTCGAGCAATCCTCCCGTGATTGAGCAGATCAGAGTTCAAGCAGTAGCTGATGGCGTATGTGTGTGTGTATGTATGTATGTGCATTAATATTCAAACACACATTCATACTCAAGCGCATGCACACATACATACACGAGAACATATCCATCCGCGTGTTTCTGAATAATTGCAGAAATATTTTTCAAATTTTGTTTCATGATCTTTGCAAAGCGTTGAAACAAAATCAACACAAGCACCCATACATATTTATCTATGTATGTATGTATTGTACATATGTACCTTGACACAAAACATTTGTTTTTTACACATGCAACAATGTTGCTCGAATGTTGTTATATCGCACCACCCAAATATTCTGCTTTTTTCACCTAAAGTGAATTTACAAAATTTGAACTTAATTATTACTTCCATACAAAATGACTGCTTCCACACACATCCACATTAAACTGAACGTCATTTGCTATTTCAATTATGTGGTTCGTGCGCTGCAACATGTTTGAGGCTGTTGCACGTTCGTTGGTAATGTTCGCTCCGACAAACTGTTGTAAGGGTTTGGAATGCCACAAGTTCGCAGTGGACAAGTTGCAAAAGGATTTTGATCTCGGAATCATACCCATCTGTGCGTTTTCGACAAAGCAACTTGTTTTGACTTATCACACCTGTGAAGCGCTAAATTGCTGACTCTTAAAGCAATATTTATACTTTAAACTGTGCGTAGTTATTGACAAAGAAGCATGAATTGTATGTCCACCACAGTCAAGTGATCCAAATATTTTAAATATTGTTGTAAAATGTTCTGAAAATTGGTTTAGTTGCAGGTTTTAGTATAATGAGAAACAAATCGAAAAATAACAAAATAAAATAAAATTTATAATTTCAGAATTTATTTAAAAATATTTATTTCAAATTTTGGTGTAAAGTTTTTAAAAGGGAAATACCTCCGGTTCTTCTCAACATTTTTAAAAATTTTGTTTTGTAAGTTTTTAGAATAACCTTTTGATTGTATTTAAATTTAAATTTTAGCAAAAATTTATTAATTTTTTTTGTTTTAGTTTTATTGTCTTCACAAATTTTGTTCTTTTTTGAAAAAATTTTGTTCCTCCAAAAAAATATACTTTTATTCAAAAAACTTTGTTTTTGAGAAAAATTTATGTTTTGACATTTTTTTCTAGTTTCATTTTCTCTAAAAATTTTATTTAAAAAATATATATTTCTTTTGAAAAAACTTTATTTTTGTTGGAATTTTTTTTTTTTTTAGAATATACATATACATACATACATATATACATATGTTGGTTTTGAGAATATATAATTTTTTCGAAATTTTTTTTTTATTGAAAAAAATTTGTTTTTGATTCAAATTTATGTTTGGAATTTTTTTACTTTTATTTTCTTTAAAAATTTAGTTTTTAAAGAAATATTTTTTTGTTTTCTTTGGAAAACATTTTGTTTCCTAATAAATTTAATTAATTTGACTAGGCTTTATTTTTAAAAACAAAATTTAAAATTTTTTAAAAAATTTTAGTTTTCAGATTATTTGTTTCTTTAGAGAGAGAAATAAATCGAAAAATATGGAAATAAAATAATCTTTACAATTACGAGATTTATTCAAAAATATTTATTGCCAATTTTGGTAGAATTTTTAAAAGTGAAATTTTATAAGCGATATTTTATATAAATTAATTTTTTTTTTAATTTTTAGGATAAAATGTAGTTTTTAGAAACAATTTTTTGATTTTATTTCATTATAGTGTTATTTTCATTAAAAGTTTTTTTTTTTAAATATATCTTCTTTGAAAAAAAAAATTGTTTAGATAATATATATATATTTTTTTAGAAATTGTTTTCTACTGAAAAAGTTTTGTTTTTGATTCAAATCTATGTTTAAAATTTTTTTTCCTTTATTTTCTTAAAAAATTTAGTTTTAAAAAAAATACTTTTTTTAGAAAAAAATTTGGTTTCCGAATAAGTTTAATTTAAATGATTAATTTTACTTAAAAAAAAAAATTTATGTTTTTCAAAATATTTTATGCTTTTAAAAAAATGTTACTTGTTTCTGAAAATTTGTATTTTTGTAGGCTTGGGTATAATGAGAAACTAACTGAAAAATAGTAATAAAAAATTACTTTTATAGTTTCGAGATTTATTACAAAATATTTGCTGTATATTTTTTTTTTGTATAGAGCTTTTGAAACTTAAACACCTCTGGTTCCTTTAATATTTTTAAATTTTTGGTTTTTAGTATTTGAGTATAAAATATAATTTTTAAAATAAAATTTTTGAACTTTTTTAATTTTATTTTCTTTAAAAGTTTGGTTTCTGAAAAACATTTGCTTTCGAAAAAAAAAATTATTTTTGAAAAGGTTCCTTTAAATATTTATAAGATTTTTATTTTTTAGGGTAAAGTATAGTTTTTAGGAAATTTGTTTTGATTTTCTATGATTTTACTTCTCTTTTCTGTGCAAATCTTATTTTTGAAAAATATATCTGTTTTAAAAAAAAATTTGTTTTGAAAAAATATAGGTTTTTGAAAAATTTTTTCTGAAAAAATATTTTTTTTTAGTTTTTTGTTTGACTGAAAAAGTTTTGTATTCGCCACTTTTTTTTTACTTTTTTTCTTTCAAAATTTAGTTTAAAAAATATATTTTTTTTAATAAGAAGCAAAATTTTATGTTAATAAAAATATACAGGTAACCCTCCTATAACGCGGTACTTCTATAGCGCGATTTCGCTACAACGCGGTTTGCGAATTGCGGAATGTTTCTTATACGCGACTCCTACAACGCGATTTTTAAGCATTTTTTAAATACATATTCTATAAACTGTATTCTATAAACACACAATTATCAAAAATTACTTGTGTATATGTGTATATCTATTATTCGTAGTCGCATAAAGAAATAATAATATGTTTGTATTATACATATGTACATACTAAAAGTGTTTGAATGTTTGTATGCACTATCGAATTTTGCAAACCGCAATTTTTTCAAACATTTACACACACCTTTTTAGATAAAAAATTTACTCTAATTAACTCTTGAGCACTGTTGCCAACTCCCTCTGAGTAACGAGAGCTAAAACACCTCAAAAAAAGAGCTAAAAAGAGCTAGAAAATTAAAAAAAAGAGCTAAACAAAGAGCTAAGAGCTAAAAAAAATGTGATAGTCGGTCAAGCTCGGATTTTGAAATAGGACGACCAAGAGCAAAACGTTTGAAGCAAATTATAATAAGCGAGGACGAGGAAGCGGATTTGTAGAAGGTTGAGATTTAAAATCCTCTGAAATATGTAGATTTGAAAATCCGTGTCTATTTTTCCCAGATTTTATTTTCCTTAGTTTTATGTTATTTAAATAAATGAATTGCTTTTTGCTGGTTAATTAAATGAATTAATTTATGTTATTATATTGAAATAGACAAATAGAAAAATATCTTTGAAAAAATAAATTTTTTTTATTCGATGAAAGGTCTAATATAATTAATTCGGCTGAGAAAACTTTAAAATGTTACTTGCGTGATATTGTTTAAGAAAAGGAAAAATGGAGGAAAAAAAAGTTTCCTACAACGCGATTTTCCTACAACGCGGAGTTTTTCAGGAACCAATTAATCGCGTTGTAGGAGGGTTACCTGTACTTTTATAATTTCGAATTTTATGGCAAAATATTTGCTGTATGTTTTGGCATAGAGTTTTTAAAAGTGAATATTTAAATATCTCTAAGTTTTTTTGATTTTAATATTTGAGTATAAAATATAATTTTTAAAGTGATATTTTTGAGTTTTTTTCGTACTTTAATTTTCTTTAAAAGTTTGGGTTTTGGAAAAAAAATTTTCGAAATTATTTGTGAAATTTTTTTTTATTTTGACAAAAATATATTTAAAAAAATATATAATTTTGGTTTTGAAGAAATATAATTTATTTTGACCAAATTTTTTTTATTGATATATGTACTATTATTTTTGGAAACAATTTTCCAAATTGTCTTATACTATAATACCTGTATAAGTTACCTTCATGTGCTTTTACAAGCTACATTGGACGAAAACCACTATTGATTTTTGAAAATTTGTTTCATTACCTTTTCTTGCAGTTATTTAGTTACCTCACGCATAAACACACCACATACACACAGCTGCGGTCAAAATAGTAGTATTCGGAAAGAAATGAAGAAGAAGTAAGCTTTTTTAAATAAATGTTTTTGTTGTTGTTATTGTGAGGAATTATGACTGTTAACGCTAAAATCATGAAAGTAAACTTAGAAAAATAATTCCTTATAAAAATTTCAAACGTGTTTTTGCATATGGGCGGTCAATCAAATAGTAGTGTGATTTTGTATGACTTTCTTTTCACCAAATTTGAAGGAAAAATAAAATTTAATTTTCCATAATAATAATTAGTAATTAGGAGTGTATTCCTTGTTCGATATTACCACAACACATCGCCGATGTATTGAATTGACGATATTTTCACATCGTTCCTTAGGTATAGATTAGCATGCCCGCTCTGTAGTTTCCCAAAGCTGAATATTATTTGTTGGATGAGCATCAGCAACGGCCTTCTTCAAATTGCACCCCACACACTCTATTAGGTAGAATTTTCTTTCGGGTAGAATTTTCGGGCGTTATTTTTATTGGCCAGCATCTCAAGCTCCTCGCACTTACGTATTTCGGCCTCTCATCTCTTCTTTCGGATAATACGTCGCACTTCTTTTCATAGTTCTCGGTGGCGATCCCACATCGCAGCGTGACTCCATAGGCAGCATCTTTTCTTTCTGCGGCAGCATGACATTCCCCGTCGTACCAACCAGGCTCGCCGGAATCCGATTTCTTTTTCGGCGGCGGTACGTAGAGTATGAGCATTGGTCGTGTATACCGGTTTGTTGGGCAGTACTGTCTGAGAGCAGGAGTAAGAGTCGAGTGGCGAATCTTCTGGCTGTCTATTGTGATTGCAGCTTTTCGGCGACGAACATTCTTTGCGTAGTTAGATGTACGTTTTTTTCCTGCACAGAGGCGTGTGCGTAGTTTGGCTGCAACAAGGTAATGATCCCAGTCGATGTTGGGTCCTCGATCGTGCGTACATCTAAAACACTAGAAGCGTATCTTCCATCTAAATGATCGATCTGGTGTCGCGTTTTCCGATCAGGAAACAGCCACATTGCTTGGTGCATTTTCTTATGCTGGAATCTGGTACTGCATACTACCATGTTTCGGTCCCCGGCAAAGTCGATCAGCCTCTGTCCGTTACCAGATTTTTCGTTGTGCAGGCTGAATTTTCCGACTGTGGGACCAAAAATTGCCCACCCTGGCGTTGAAGTCGCCAAGCACGATTTATATGCCAGGGGCAGCGCTCATAGGAACGTTCTAGGCGCTCATAGAAGGAATCTTTGCTCGCATCGTCCATCTCTTCTGGCAGCTGTAGTAGACGTCGCAAGGTTCTATGTTTTTCTTTCCTTGCCCCGTCCATCGCATCTCTTGAATCATCACTGCTATTCAGCCTTTTCTATCACGAGGACATCAACCAGCCGGGCAGAAGTACCTTCCCCATTAAGGGACCGGACATTCCAGGTGTATAGCCTCAAATCGTAGTCCTTTGTTCGTTTGCAGGGGTCGTCATCAGTATAGAAAGTTCTCATCCGAGGCTTTGCACATATTTTCATTGAGGGGAGATTTTTAAGTGTCGAGTCCCAAATTCAGCGCACAACAAGCTATCCTGTGATGCTTCGCCTTCTCACGTTGGCACACTCCCGAATGGGTGTTCGGAAGCTACCCAGAGGATACTTGGGCTAATCACGGAAATTGTGAGCTACTTGAATCATATGTAGAAGAATCGTCCTGGCCATTCCCAAGTGAATGGCGATCAGTAACTTTCCCCACTTGCATGGAACCATCCTTCTAGATTACTCCTAGATATTTAGCTTTCTCAGAGTGCCACTGAGTGTTCCGTTATTTCGTGAACAAGACTAATATAGTTTTGTGCGGAGTGACGGAAATACTTGTGGAACTATGCAGGCCATTTCACAACCGCAACCATATTTCTCAGAAACCGCTGCTGCGCCAATTTGCCTGTATGCTTTCTGGTATTTTCCTGTTGGAAGACCCAAAGCGGTGGCATTTCTTCGCCAGCATATGGTTATTCGCTCTACAATGCGAACATACATAGTACGATCCATGGTTTCCTTTAACCACTATATCATTCCTATACCATAAAAGGAAAAACATGTCCAAATCATAATATTTGATCCTCCATGTTTAATAGTTTTGGTTGAGTTTTTCGGGTTACGCTCGGAATTAGATACGCGACCGATCGTTTGGCGAGAGCCGCTTGTACCATATAGCATTTGTAGTCATCTGTACACAAAATATTTCTCCATTCCTCGCTGGCCAAATCGAAGTGCTCATTTGCAAACTTTAGCCTTTGTGGCACATACCTTTTAGTTAGTAATGGCACTTTTCTTGGGCTAAAAAGCCGCCAAGAATTTACTGAATTATTTCCGATTTGCTGCTGGCGAATGATGAGGCTATTTAATCATCATCAAACAGCACTTACTCATCAATCAATTATCCATCATTATCGACATCATCATTTTCACGATTTTCGACGTTTTCTATAGCCAATTAGAAGCCATTCAGAACCTGCATGCACTCACACACAATCCAGCAGACATTGAATATTCGCTATCAAGCCCAGCACGCAAACGCAGCTACAGCCATTTCCATACATACACACACACACATACATACTTGCTTGCATACATAGATCGCAGGTGAGTTCGTGCTCTGCGCATGACTCGAACTTGAACTCTAAGCGCGAGTTGCAGCCTGATCTGTTGCGCGCCAACAAACACACGCATACACACAACCACACGCACACATAATACATAGCCATTCGAACCAACTTAGACGACTGATCAGGCCAGCAACAGCCACACAGCCACTACTAAGTATTTGCTTGCTGACCAAAACATCCAATCCCAGTTGCCAGTTCTCGCACGACATTCGAACTGTTTAGAAGTATTTTAACGGATTAGACGTGTTTTTGGCGTTCGGAGACGAAAGGGCGCGTGTTGTAGTAGGTGCAAGTGACTTAATACTAGCACTGTTGTGGTGTGCGTGCGACGTAAATGCCTTCATTATTAGCTTAAGCGGCATTCGATTGTTAATTTTTATTAGTGATCAATTTTTTTATTATTATTTGGCAAGTGAGTGTTTGGAGTCCCGCTGTTGTGGTGGCCCAAAAAGTGTCTTAATGGTGTGTAGTGCGTGACAACTTTGTCGCCCGTTGACGTTGGCGCTGATCCTTTGTGGCTCGAGGCTGTGTGGATTTTAGTGGAGGCTAACTAGCTGACATGCGGATTTTGAATATTTAAAGTGGCGTTAATAAGGAGCACAAACCGCAGCGCAATCAGTTTTGACGATTAAACACTAAGCGGTCGTCGTCGCAGCTTCAGCAGTGAAATAACAAAACACAAAAACAGAAAAATAAAAAGAAAAACAAAAAAAAAAACGTAACAGTTGTTGGCTGCCAAAGTGCCGCGGTAGTTTGAGAATGTGAGTGGATAATTTATCTCAGCAAATTAGCATATTTTGGTAGTAAGCTGTTTTCACCTGCTGTGCGTTTGATGGTTATTGCAGCGATTCGCGCTGTGGTTGCTGCTGCTGCTGCTGCTGCCGCCAACGGCAAACGAGCGGACAACTAACACGCCATCAGTACTTTATCATAACTTTTAATGGGTACCTATTTGAAAAAAGCAGTTCAGCAGTTCAAGTGAGGATCATGAAAAAATTGAGGAATGAACGGAGAAGCCATAATAAAAATAAATTAAATAAATCAACGCTTTATTCAGGCGCGATATATCTATATTATAAACTACATACACATAGACGAGCTTCCGATGAATGGATGAGTTGTTCAGCGCCTAGAAGGGGAGACGGCTTATTAAAATGCTCAATGACTGGTCAGCAACAGACAGACAGACAGAACTGGTTGCCGCGTACTGACGAGACTCAGTAACTCTTTTTTATTTATTTCTTTTTTAATTTACTTTGCTAGCGAAACATAAACTAAATACGATTTTAAAGAATCGAAATTAGACGTGTGAATGCAGGGAAAAGACCAAAATAAATGTAAGACTGCCAGCGACTAAGTTCACAACTGTGGACTCACGGAATGGATGATGAATAGCCGTGAATGGCGTTTTTGCTGCTAAATAGCGGAGTGAGAAAACAAAGTTTCGTTTTACACAAAATAACATGCATGCATACATACGCACACATATGCAAACATAATCCAATGTGTACGTTCAAAGTGCCAAACATCACTCGGTGAACAGCTGAGTGAAAAACTAGACCAAGTGATTTATGCTAATCTTCCGCGCTTAAAATGTACGATGCTCAGCGGGCTGTTGGCTCAGTGTGAGCAACAACAAATCACATTTGTGTACCAATGAATGCATGCACACACATTCATCCATACATGCCATTGTAGCCCGCATTCACTTGTCTATTCGACTGCTTGTCTGCTCCGCTGCGTCTTAAGTAGTTAACATAATGACTTAATAAGTTTATGCATAGCTGGCCCCACACAAATCGGTAACATATACATATATGTGGATGTGTATGCACGGTCTATTCCTTGCGGCCAATTTGTGGCATGCTGCATGATTGGTGGACCGCTGTTAGCCAATACAAGCGTGTTGCGCAGCCGCCGGTGTGGGCTTCTCCCAAATTAACGTGTGAATTTGTAACGACATTTGCATAACGATCTAGACAGGGTAACGAGCTGTGTAGCCCACGGAAAATAGACTAAAAATTGAACGCGTGATTAGAACGAAAGAAAATGGAATGAAATAAAGAAAATAAATTAAAGAAAACCAAATGAGAACTTAATTAGCTAAAATAAAATAAAATAAAATAAAAT
>JAYXIM010047352.1:0-51439 GCA_037575425.1 Anastrepha fraterculus | reverse complement strand
TGATGTTCTACTTCTACTTTACGATTTATTCTTCGTTAGCACTGGTTCTTGTTTGTTCCACTTTTTATTTCAGTGAAAATCGAGAGAATAGCACCAACTCTATGCTTTTCGCATCTGAGTGCAGTGAATGCAAAGCTATATACCCAAAAAATATCTTTTTTTAGAGACTTCCAAGCAAGTCTTATCTCCACCACTCAAAACTTAAATGATCTGCACTCATATCTCCATGCTCAAAATATTGGACCTTTTTTCCAGAGCAGGCTAAGGTCGAAAATGTCAGCAACGTCATCAAAGGTGCCGTCACTCCAGTGGTATGTAGGACATGCTCTTATTAACACTATAGTATTCCTCCCCTCTCGGCTGATTCCACCCTGGGACTGCTAAAATTTCTTCACCAAGCAGCTCCACCTGTTTGAGTATTTTAGACACACCAGCTACCTGCGTCCAAGCTTATGCAGGTTATACGCTATCAATAGCATCCCTTACTTTGGGGCACCCATATGGCATCGGAAAGTTGCAATATCGTTGCTCAATTACGACTTGCTGTCCGTTTGAGTTCGTCTTCAAGCTTATCGCATGTGTTCGTGCTGGTCATCTGTGTTTTTTTTTTATGGTGCTTGGTCGGGTTATTCCTCCTATTTGGAATGTGTGACTTAATGTTGTTCCACAAATGAAGGGAGCTACAGTTTCAAGCCGACTCCGAACAGGACATATTTGAGGAGCCTGAGGAGGAGCTTTTTCATGGCAGAAATACATTCGAACGCGTGTCATTGACAACCGAGAGGCGATCGCTATTAGAAAAAAACGTGTTCTTCATCTTGGTTTTTCAGCGAGATTCCAACCTACGTTCTCTCTGAATTCCGAATCGTAGTCACGCAACAACCCATTCGGCTACGGCGGCCGCCGCTCCCATTCTATACTTCGGAGTTTTATTACGATCCTTACTATTTTTTTACTGCTTCTCATTGCTCTTTCGAGTTCAGCATTTGCCTTACGAGCTTTTCTCGTGTGGAGACGACGCCGAGCAGATTTACGAAATGTTGGTCTGGCAACTGCGGTTCTTGCTGTACATTTCTTCATTGGCTGGCACGTAGGTTGATAAGGTGGTGTCCGCAATGGTTTCTGTAAAAGCCGTTGGACATTGAAAGAAAAGAGAACTTACAACTTCACCCCTGCCACTACCTAGCACTTGCTACACCCATTAAACCCAAATTTGGTGCACATTTCTCTAAGAAGTTTACTGATTTCAGGTCTATGAAGCAAGGAAAGTTTAAAATTCTGATTTTCAGCCAGAATTGATTTGAGCGACAGCGGTTAGTTTTGTCTTCAAGCTATCACAAAAATGCTTGAGCCGAGGTGCGAACCACTACAGAATGGTTGTCCCTAAGAATCAGAGTGCTCGATTGAAGCGAGACTTTTCGTGTGGATCTCCCTATCTCACATCGGATGTGTGGGAAATAAAATACCACCCTCCGCGAGGATAGGCACCTTGCCGTGATGCGGAGGCTTAGTCGAATCATTAATCAGGCCTTATCATTGGATGGCAGTGGGTTCGTTTACGTACATTCCAGTAATAAACGAGTTTACTCCACTCCACTCCTTTTTGAACGATGACCAAGTTCTGCCAACTGGGTTGGAACAAGGTGTACCACGACCCGTGCCGAGGTTCAACCTGGCTGGGGACGCAGATCAAAAATAGCCCAGTCGTGAACGGAGTACTCCCGATACCTGGCGACCTCCGGTTCTATCTAGCCTTGCCTGTGCACACGAACCTCTGTGCAGGCGGACCTCCCATGTCTGACACTCGTGGGACCAAAAATGGAGAAAATTTAAAGAAACATAATTCTAACAAGGAGGACGGTCCTCCCAAAAACCCGACGGAGATGAACCCGACTGCTGCCACTGCTGCGAGCAAGGTAGTGGTCAGACCGCCAGTAATAGGAGACAGAGGCGGCATGAGCGATAGAGCTGGTCCCAGTACGAGTACTGCAGGAGGCAACGGGGGACGAGGAGGCTTGGGAAAACCAAGCGACCAACATCAGGAGTTACGGGATCAACTCCGCTTAGGGCGAGCAATCCCCATTTCACCTCAACCTCTTTCAAAGGGCGGGGGTCGGCACCTGCTTCCAGGTTTAACCGGCAGGTTGCCATAGAAGGACCTAATACCTTTAGGCGAAATACTACTGTGGGGTAGGAGGGACAGGCTAAAATGTCCGTCCCTCTAAGCAAAGCTACTACGAGAAAAAATCGGCCAGTAGGGTCTTGTTTAAACTAGGAGAAGTAGCAATAGAACAGCTAACAGAAGAGCAGGCCAAATCGGGGTAAACCGGCGGGTGCTACTCCTAAAAGGCAACGTTCTGCAGAGAACGTAGAAGAAAAGGTCGCCAAAAAGCTAAAAACAGGTGGCCATAAATACCCAACATTCAGTGAGGTCGTAAAAGGCGGCGGGGAGATACTGGCTGTCATTGACAAGGGAGAGGAGGAAGGGAACATTCCTAAGGAAAAATGGAGGTGGATTGAGGCTATCGCCGAAGTTTACCTCCAGATCCTAGAGGAACACCCCGGATCCCGTCCCCTTTGCCAAAATAAGCAAAATACCAGCTTAGAGGTGCTGATAGTATTCTGTGGTAAAGCTAACTATGGAGTCCGAAAGCTTCTGTCTAGAAACGAGCGACTTCGCGGTCAGCGAGAGTTAGGAGCGGCTGAACCACGCCGAACTAAAGCACTTGAAATGGGCAGATCAATAGTTTCGTTGCATGTGTGGCACTTTGCGACGTGTTGAAAATAAACGTTGTCCAGACCAATACCATCCAATTCCGGCCATAAAAAATCGTGAATCATATTTCGATAACGAAATCCATTCACCAATAACACCTGTTATTGGAAAACCCTTTATATGAAAGGATGCCGGAATCTGAGCCCAGGAGAATTTTGGCAATACAACATTTAAAATCGATGATGTGAGCTAGTAGCTGTAGTGACTGGTGCATTAGTATGTGGATTGATGCCCCACCGAAACTGCGGTTTAGATATCCCGTCCTGGTATAACCATGGCAGTCCTTGAAGTACGTTCTCAGTTCGTCGCCCTTTAGTTGATGGTTCAGGTTAGTCCGGGCTTTCTCCCGATTAATGCTGACCCGATTCTGAACTCAGGTGCCCATAAAGTTTTGTGTCAACCTTCGTATCGGTCTCCTTGCATTGCACAGATAATCACGGGGTTATAGAGGCGACTGTGCGTAAGAACTGAGATCGAGCCTTGGAGAGCTGACCCATCAACAAGAACACCCAAGAACTACAACAGAAATCGATGATGAGCATTTTGAAGGCAACAACTGAGCATATCTGCAAGGACACCGACATACTGTCTCCATTTTGAAGAAATACAAAAACTTTGCGATCACCTGTTAAGAATCCATGTGTCGACCATATGACCATTGGGACCCTGAAAACTACTGCAACCACAGGAGAAAGCTATGAAACGCTACGGTGTATAGCAGTACAACGGTTGGGCGCGCAAGAAACGGAGCAAAGTCCATCTACAACTATTGCAGCATGCAGTTCCTAGTCGATCATAGATGATGACCCAGCAACCACAATTGATGAAGGTTCGACTGATATCGCTGGGTAAAGAAATCGCTGAACTGCAGAAGTTCTGTTTGTATTCAGGCGGTGCAGCATAATAAAACGGCCACATGCCGAAACCAGGCTTCAGATGGACAAGTAAGAAAGACGGGGCGACTAGACCAAAACAAGACTCCAACACAATGGGGGAAGGTCTCGCTGGCAGAAAGACTAGTAGAGATCACGCAATGTGCAAAGCGAGTAAGGACCAAAAAGACCACCAAAGAACTCGGAATAACCCAATCCCCAGCTATTAAAAACGCAAAAGTACGATAGTGTGGAGATGGAGATAAAGTCAAGGATTAGTAGGAAGAAGGAAGAGTGGACCACGGTGCAGCAAAAGTCGAAACGAAAACTCCCAAATAAAACGATTTCCAAAGAATAGAGGATGAAAGGGGACTTCTAATTCTAATTTAAATTAGCCAAAAGTGTTCATTCTATTGATTTGAAAATTTTTAGTGTACCAACTTCGTACTTCACTTGAACGCTTTGCTGAAAAGCAGTAGAAGCACAATTTTCACCACAGCAATTGCCAGCAGCAGCAGCAAGTAATATAAGCGGCAGCAATGAAGCGCAGTGCAAATATAAACCAAATACTGGCAAACTCAAAAGGAAGTGAGTGAATTCAAGTATATGAGAATGTGTGTGTGTGCGTGTTAAAGATAAGCAGCCGGACACCAGTGTCGGGTCACTTGCAGTTTCAAGCTGCCTCTTACACACACACACACATACATTTATAAGTTTAGCCAAGAAGTCTGCTAGATAGCTCACTGCATGCTGTACACACACACGCACACATACAAAGAGTATAGCATATGCACTTGCACACATACAGTTAGTAACAGAAGTAAGTATACACCGGACACTTTTTCAATTTTCCCCCAATCGATTCCTTCAAACATCCTAAGTTATAACAAAATTGTGTTTTATTTACATGAACGGAATACAAAAATCATATTTAATCCAAATAATGACAAAATTTTAAAAAGGAACAAAATTATAGCTTTTTATATTAAACTTCATAAAAATTCATGTCTCAAAAGTAAGTATACAGTTCATCATATTATTAATTTGTGAAATCAAAAACATAATTAAAATCAAATCCTTGTATTTGGTAGGTTAACAATTAGACTTTACAAGCGCTTTAAGTCGTGATGGCATTGATTTCACCAAGTTTTCAGTTACAGCTGGTGGTATTTTATTCCATTCCTCTTGAAGGACGTTTTTCAGTTGTTCCTTATTTCTAATCGGATGTTTACGTATTTGCCGCTTTAAATGTTCCCATAAATGTTCGATTGGGTTGCTGTCCGGGGACTGTGGCGGTGTTTTCAGCTGTTTTCGCACATTGTATAACAGCCACTCTCGTACAATGTTGGATGTGTGCTTCGGGTCATTATCCTGCTGGAAGATAGACGTTCCTCCAAGGCCTAATTTCGTAGCGCTTTCTTTTAAATTATTTTGCAAAATATTTAAATATCCATATCGGTCCATAATATTTTCGATAAATTCCAAGTTTTCAACCCTGTTTGCAGCCATACATTCCCAAACCATCGCAGAGCCCCCTACATACTTCACAGTGCCGGTCATATTGTTTGGATCCAATTCCGCGTTAACTTTTCTCCAAACTTTTTCACGGCCATCAGATCTACAGACACTGAACTTACACTCATCAGAAAATATGACTTGGTTCCAAAACGTTTGGTCATATTTTTCATGATCTTTGGCGAATGAAATCCGTTTACTCCGATTGACACTACTCACGAAGGAGTTTTTCCTAACATTGCTCCCATGATAACCAGCACTATGCAAAACCCTGCGAATAGTTTGGTGCTAAATTGTTTTCCAAGCTCATTTTCAACTTCAGATTTCAATTTGGGGACACTTATTTTGGGGTTTATACAGATTTTCCGTACGTCTAAGCTTTTTTCTCTGGGACTTAAGATAGGCGGACGCCCACGAAGCTCTTTATTAATGGTGCTTCCCGCACTTTTATATTTATTCACAATCTTTTGAACTGTAGCAAAACTCCTATCTATCAAACGACCGATTTCTTGCAACGATTTATGTTCCTTGTGATATTTTATAATCAGTTTTTTTAAATCATCAGAAAGCTCTTTCCCTCTTGGTGCCATTACTAAAAATGTCGCAAAAATTAATACAAAACGTACTTCCATAAACTTTCATACTCACTTTAATTATTTCCTTTGAATAGTTTTAACTTTTTTAATCAATGCGTAGAAATAAATGTTATGCTAACTGAACAATCGTTTGCTGTATACTAACTTTTGTGACATAAATTTGGCTGGTATCAAAGACAAAGCAAAGCGTGGATAACGGTACCTAAAATGTACAGCTAAGTAAAGGCGCATATGAAAGCTTATCCCAGTACACAATTACCATGTGTAAAATATTTTGATTACATATTAAGGAAAGCGTTATCATCAAACAATTCCAGAAATCAGGCTCCTGTATACTTATTTATGTTACTAACTGTATATGGGGCGTACTTCAGTGTGTGCGTTTGCGTGTGCATGTGCGTTGTTAGCCTGTTGCGACGTTCCGTAATTGAATACGTTGAATTACTGCAGCAGTAGCGGTAGCCAGTGGTGGGATTCATTGCAAAGCGTCCGGCAGGATTAATTTTTAATGAATTTTTGTTATGCAGCGGCAGCAAAAATAACAGCAACAACAACAAAAACACCGAAGTATTAAGACAGGCGCACACACAACGACATAAATATCTGTTTACGTGTATTTTTTTCATAATCTGAGTATTTGAGTGTACCGGTGTGTGCGTGTGTGTATGTTTTATAAGAAGTGTAAACAAAATATAAACACTCACGGCACGACTAAGCAGCTCCTTTCAAGGTGCTCTTCTGCGGCGTCACTGCGCTGCGAAGGCAGCAGCGTAAAATACAGTGCGGAATAAGATGCCGCAGCATTGCGTTGCACTGGTGGCGAGTTGTATTAACAAACAACAGGATAATAGAAAGACGAAACGTTTTCTTAGTCATTTAGTAGGAGTGTGGCTATGTGGTTATTGTTGTTTTATTGTAATAATTTCTGTTATGTTTTGTCTTTCTCTGTTCATTTCACAGCATTCGCTTGTGGTTGTTTATTAAAGCATTCTTTTGTATGTAAGGGGATTTTTGTTGGCGTCATTTTATATGGCTGATTTTATTGTGCTGCACTCTTGTTGCATACTTCAAGGCGTACGCTTGTGGTGGGTGTGAGAAATTAAAAGTGAAATAACAATGAAATGAAGGCGGCGAAGAACTCGGATGCAGACAAGTTTTTTCTTTAAATAAAAGTGCAACTTATTTAACTTTCAGTGATAAGGAAATTTTAAAATATAAACAGACTTGGTTTTGTAATTTACAAACACGGGATATGGAGTATGCAAACCGTGAACTGGATGTAATTGTAACTATAAAGTGGGTACATTTGTCATATTTCAACCCCACAGTGACCGCTGAAAGCATAATCGTATATGTACACAACCACGCAGCGATCGATAAGAGCAACCTTTCTTGTTATATGTTAGTAAAGAAAGACGTCGAACTTAAAGGACTAAAGAGAGTATCGTTTAAGCTTGGTGTGTCTGAAAAAAATTATAACAAGATTTTCGACGCTTCTCTTTGGCAAAAGAATATAAAAGTGCGTCCGTTTAAAGATTTTCAAAGAGAAGAGACGAAACCGCCGCACACCTAGCGTGTACCGACGTTAATAAGTTATCAAATACGGCAGATTTTCTACTTTATTATCGAAATGCTGGCGGCATAAGAACTAAAATGCTATCATTGTTGTTTTTCTCCTCTACATATGTCTATGATATCGGAGTTTTAACAGAGACTTGGCTTTCTGAATGCGATTATACTGCAGAAGTATTTGACTGTCAACTGTGTAATGTATTTCGTAAAGACAGATGCTCCCGCACTACTGGTCTCCCTAAAGGTGGTGGCGTACTTGTTGCTGTAAGTTCGAGACTACCCAGTACACAAATCACTTTGTCACCAAGCATGAGTTCCGACAACGGATATTTTGATGTTGATCAAATAATAATTAAAATTAATTTAGGAAAATCGAATGAATTATGCATTAGTGTAAGTTATATACCGCCTGCAAGCCCAATTGAATTATATAAAAAGCATGTAATTAATTGTTGTACAATACTGGATAGTCTAAGTGGCGGTCAAAATATAACTATTTTGGGTAACTTCAACCTACCCAATGTAAATTGGTGTTTCGACGATGATGCTAAGAAACTAGTACCATATGGAGTATCAAGCGAGAGTGAATGTGAGGTGATTGACACTTTTGCCGAATATAACCTCTGCCAGATTAACAGAGTACACAATGATATGAATCGCTTACTTGATTTAGTATTCATAAGCAATGATCTAAAGTCCGATGTCGAGTCCTTCTCTTCACCCCTTCTTCTTAACTCCATACACCACAAAGCGTTATGTGTACGTTTTAAACATATGAGCTATATCAAATCAGTTATTAATAATTACATAAATTATAACATCTATAAAGCCAATTTCAATCAGATTTCGCGGTCATTGGATTTGGTAGATTAGGAAACTGTCTTAAACAAACCCGTACTATCACAGAGGTATGATGATTTCGTAGGAAGACTATAAAGGGCAATTCATATGTTTGTTCCAATAGTGTCTGCAAAAAATCAGTCCAAACCGGCCTGGTACAATTCTAGGCTCATTAATCTTAACAATAAAAAAACCGAAGCATACAAACTATACCGCAAATCTAAAAATAATGCAAAACTTTATGAAGCGTACAATCGTTTGCAAAAAGAATTCGATGTTCTGACAAATTTTTATATCAGAACTACATTTCTAAAGTAGAGAGTGGCATCAAAGAAATTTGTGAATTTTTTTGGCAGTTCATTAACGGTAAAAAGAAAACCACTGGAATTCCAGAAAACATGCATTATTTGGGGGAAACGTTGTCGGACATTAAAAAAATTAGTAATCTTTTTGCAGATTTTTTTCGATCTATTTATGTTCGTCAATCTGACACCGGAATAGAAGATACCTCTTTTAACAGCTCACGAACAAATACAGGTTTCCAGCACTCATCTAATAATGTACTCAGGAGCCTCTCGGCCTTGGCAAATGACCCAACTCCTGGAGAAGATGGCTTCCCTCCTATATTACTAAAAAACTGTGCTACATCGCCAGCAAAACCATTAACAATTATCTTCAATAAATCACTAGCTTCTGGTGAGTTTTTACATAATTGGAAAAAATCGCTTATCATACCGTTAAATAAGTCTGGAAGCAAGTTGGAAGTCCAAAATTATCGCCCTATCTGCAAAATTTCTTGCATACCTAAACTCTTTGAAAAGCTAGTTTATGATCTGATTTTCTTCCAAATTTCAAATCTCATATCGCCTAACCAGCACGGCTTTGTTAAGAGTAGATCAACTGTTACGAATTTAGGGTTATTTACAAATTATGTCTTAAACCAATTTGAAACAGGCCAAGAATGTGATGTCATATTCACCGATTTTTCGAAAGCGTTTGATCGAGTCAGCCATAGTATCCTACTTAAAAAGCTGGGTTCATTTGGTCTTCATCCTAGCTTACTCAAGTGGCTTGCACCTTATCTAACAGATAGAACTCAATTCGTTCGTATAAATAACGTAAAATCTGATGGTATCAAAGTTAGTTGGGATCCATACTATATGGGTTCATCTTTAACAATTGAGAAGGTTCAAAAACGTTTCAATAGATTTGCTATTCATTCACTTCGTTGGCCTTGCAGTTTGCCTGCATATAAAAGTAGTTGTCTTTTGTTAGCATTGCCAACTTTAGAAATGCGGAGAAAAACTTCATCGGTAATGTTTATAAGGGGCATAGTTACGAATCATTTCAAATGTCGCTTCTTGCTGGAGCTAATACTCTTTAATTGTCCCACTCGTAACCTTAGATTCAGCAATATGTTCCATTTACCTTGTCACAAGACCAATTTTAGTCGGAATGAACCGCTTGCACGTTGTATAAGACAGTCTAAGTAATTATGCAAAAATTTGGATATATTCTCTAACTCACGAGAGACTTTCAAATCAAAACTCAATCTGGAGATACATTTTTGAATTGTGACTAATGTATCTCACAGTATTGTTACCATATATTATATTTAAGCTTTAGTATTAGCAATCTATTTAAGTTATACTTTAATTGATGAGATGAATAAATAAATAAATAATTGCGGTTGAAGTGCAGCAAGGCGAATAACTTTTTTTCTTACGATATAACTCTGAAATAATTGTTTAAATATTATGTTTTTGATCCATTGTGAGAAAATAAAATACTGAAAGCAAAAATAAAAAATCATCTTTTTCGTTTCAGTTTTACACTCTTTTAAAGAAACATCCAAAAAACAACATTTTAAAAGAGGCGAGGGCCTTAAAACATTTTTTTGTTTTTTTTTTATTGCTTCCAAAAAATATTACACCTGTCCATATTAGCAATAAGTAATTTATTTGAAAGATATTTGGATAGTTAAGTGACACTGTAAGGCCATTGCACACCAGGATCATGTAGTTAATTTGTAAAATATTTACTATATATAATAATAAGGTAATTACATAAGCATATTTCTTTCTATAATCAGGTCAGCCCATAAGCTCGGGCGTATTTTACCCATCATCACAAAATCTTCCGGAAATACATAAAATTTAGAAGGAGTAGTGCCAGTGTTCCCACTGGTATGTTTTTCGATAATAGCCAATCGCGAAGCCCAACTGAAACGGCAAATTTGTTTGCTGAATTTTTTAAATCTAATTTTTCTGACGACGAACTTGATCGCACATCCGACTTTTCTTCTGACTTAGATTATGTCCTGAACTTTGGAGGTATTTGCCTCTCTTCTGAGGATATTAGTAACGCTTTAGTTAAATTGAAATCATCCTCTCAAACTTATGCTGATGGACTAAGCAGCAGTTTTGATAAAAAATTGTCCGGCCCTCGTCTATCCCCTGAAAATTATTTTCAACAAATCTTTATCGTCGGGGTGTTTCATTGACGCATGGAAACTCTCTTTCATTACGCCCTTCTTTAAGAGTGGCAATAAAAATGACGTTAGAAATTATAGGCCTATCTCTAAGCTGTCAACTATTTCCAAAATTTTTGAGCACGCGGTCTATGCAAAGCTGAGTTTTGCCGTTAAATCTTTAATTTGCCCTAATCAGCATGGGTTTATTGCTAACAGATCTACAGTATCTAATCTGGCTGTTTTTAGTGAATACTGCATTGATTCTCTCTCCGTTGGCTTCCAGGTCGACTGTATTTACACCGACTTTTCGAAAGCCTTCGACAAAGTTTCTCATAGAATCTTAGTTGAAAAATGAGCTAGTCTTGGCTTTCATTATACATTTCTGCAATGGATAAACTCTTATTTGAGCAATAGACGCTGTGTTGTAACAATTGATGATATTTCATCTACCTCCTTTGCTGCCACCTCAGGTGTTTTGCAAGGAAGTATCTTGGGACCGCTTTTATTTCGGTTATTTATTAATGACATCAAAAGTTGTTTCAAATTTGCTAAATTTTTGCTTTATGCTGATGACCTTAAGATCTTCTCAGCGCTCAAGACGCAAGAGGATGCCATTAAACTTCAAGCCGATATGAATAGGCTTTACTTGTGGTGCCAGAATTCATCACTTTCGCTGAACTTATCTAAGTGCTTCCAAATGTCTTACTCGAAAACATCTAACATTTTGTGCACTAAGTACAGGATCTCGGCATGTGTCCTGCAGTATGTTAGCGAGTTTAAGGACCTTGGCGTCATCTTCGATAGCAAATTCTCTTTTAATAGCCATATAAATTATATTACTTCTAAATCTTTTTCGATGTTGGGCTTCGTCAGACGGAACGCCACTAAGTTCTCTGATCCCTATACCATTAAGTTACTCTATACATATTTTGTTAGATCTCATTTAGAATATGCTGCTTTTATTCGGAGACCATGTAGTCAGTAAGCTATCAATAGAATCGAATTTCTCAAATATGCCCTTCGGTCCCTGAATTTTATTGATCCCGTGCCATCATATTCTGCTCGTCTCATGCTTATAAGTCTCAAGTCCTTAGAGATTCGTAGGTCTATACTGTGTCTGTCTTTTACTCATATTATTATTACTGGAGTAATTGATTGTCCCTACTTGTTGGAAAGGATTCGATTTAATGATCCCCAGCGATCTCTTAGGAACTTCTACCCTTATTATGTGGGAAACTTTAAAACTACGTATGCCAGTAATGCTTCCATTACTCGTGCTTTACGGGAATTAAATGCCGTTCATAATGATGTTCTTCTTGATTTCTCGCTTTCAAGAACAGCATTTTTAAATCTTTTGAATTCTAGTAGCTAGTATAGTTTTTAAATACATGTAATATATTTGTAGTTTAATCTAAGCAACTTTTGTATCATAGTCTGTAAGGATTGTAATTCATAGACTTAAATAAACAAACAAATAAATAAATAAATAACTTCACTTTTTTACGATTTTTGCATACACCAAATTATTCGCGGAATATTACGGAACTATTTATATTTTTTTGATATATTGTGCATTCAACAAGTGATTTTAATCGCAGAAGCTCGCGTTGTTAAAAAATAAAATGGAATCTTCGAAAGCGTATTTTGTGCTTATTTATAAAAGTGGTATAAATGCAACAAATGTAATCAGTCCTCCCCAAGGTGTTCTGAGTTTGTCACGATAAAAGACTGACATATCCATAAGCTTACTTTTGCCCAAGAAAAATTCAGCTAAAAAGTTATCATTTAAGGCGCGAAATCAAATACATTTTTTTACAAATTTTTTTGTTTTGTCTTTTTATGTGATAAGCTTCAATTAACGTGCCATTTTCGCAAGGATAGTCACACTGACTCAACGTCTTCATTGCCTGCACAATCTTGAATTTAATTTCTGGTCACTTTTTAAAAATCCTTACCTTTGACTCACTCAGCCCGCAAAATATTTTAAGTAACCAAAATCATCAACACCAAGCAAAGTAATCCAATCTATTGATTATCCCTTCGTAGCAGCTATTAATGTAGTTATGGCTCACTAATGCCACTCATTGCTAAATGCGAGTACGGGTGCCTCTATGAATGTGTGACCAACCAGCCGTGCGTGCACCGCAGAACAACTGATTCAATTATATGCCATAACATACGCAGCTAATTGCATTAGAAGATTTGTATGTATGTATGCGGCACACACACGCATGTATGCATGTAGCTTCTGTACTCGTATGAGGCATTTATAGCTAACACTAAGCCAACCAAGCGAAGCAAGACGCAACGAAACTGCAGGACGCAGACCAAAGCCAGCACAAGATGAAATGACGCCAAGCTGTAAGTGAATGGTTAGAGGAGTAGATATGTAATTATATAAACGAATAGAAGTATATGTGTGTAGGCGCGTGTGTGCGTCCTATATTGCAATAGCCTGGCAATGAACGTATGTGGCAAGTAAATTTCCCTGAGGCATCATCTAGATGGACACATCCAACTATATCTGGATGTCAAGCTGTTGCGTGCGCGCCTCCCTACTCCTACACACACACACAAGGCTGTTAAGTTTGTGTTGTTATGACCGTTGGCTGGACACTTCCGTCGATGTGGGGGTGTGCGGGTGCGGGTAAGTGCGTCAATGGCCAGCAATAATGCGTAACGCAATACAAATGTGTAGCCACGTAATTCCATTGACACAGGAGGGTAGGGGGAGAAAGAGTAAGAGAGGGAGAAGAGGAGCGAGGTCGAGAGGGCATCACAGAGTGAGGAAGAGAGGGAGGCCAGGCAAAATAGCAGAGGTTAGTCGATGGTGGATCTGCGCTGAGCCAGTCATAACTGAACTATTAATGCATGCAGTTGTTGTTGTTACTGTAGTGACGTTCATAATATTGAGCTAATTTACAGCTTGGTTCGTTGACTGCTAAATGAGTTTCGTGCTAAATGCAACGTGAATTAGTGTGCGGCACTTGCAGCGCAATGCCAACGAGATGCACCCACCGGAGCGTATGATGAACTTTTAGTGCGTCAAAAATGTATCAGCTAACATATTTTTTTAATTTTTATTTACTTATCATTTTGCAAACATATTAGCAGTAAATTCATCTAATGAATGCGCAAAAAAGTTGCGAAAATTTAGTGCAACAAACGCAGAGTAAGCTTGTTGCCCGACAGGTGTCACAAAGGTATGCCAGAGTGTTGCAGGCACAAAAAGTTTATGGCAAAAAGTGCAATGCGCCTTTGGCGCTCAGTCGGTGCTCATCCCCGTTTGCGTGCACCTTCCACATTCGCTGGCAACTGCACCAGACCACAAACCGACTGCGGCATTTGTGAAGACGTCTGGAGCCTGCAAAAAAATGTAAGTGAAAAAACTTCCTGCTAAAAAAAAGAAAAAACAAAAACAAGAAGAAGGAGACGAAGATATGCTGAGCCAATTCACTTATTCTCTTAAGCCAACTTAGTATTTTGGTGGCGCATATTAGTTGCAGACCACAAGGAGCATGAGGCAACCCTAAGCTGTTAGTTTTATGGCCAGCCAAGTAGTGCAAGCTCGGGCTACTCTCCTGCCAGCCAAGTGGCCAGCGAAAGTTTCTGCTGACATTCTACCGTCGCAAAAGTTTAATTAAAAGCGCGTTGACAGTGCGAAATGCGAATGAAATGCGGATGCAGTAGTGCCACCGGACCCATATGTGATCAAATGGATGTTTATGTATGTGTATATATTTGCCTATATGTGTGTACTCACTCAGTTTATTGCGCACCTCCAGTGCCTTGCTGTATCCTTCTCTTAGCCTAACTCTACTTGCAATTCCACTCAACTTTAGATCGACATTTAATTACGCGCCGGATAAGAACATCAGATGATCATTGGGAGAAAAATGCCATTACGCGCCGTGAGGAAGATAGGGCAGACAGCTGCAATGTCGGCAATGTGACAAGACACAGAGTCTGTCTTCTTTTTTTTTTGCTTTGTTAGGTGCAAGCGGGAAATGAGCTGCGCCAGCTGAGTTTTGGATTAACTTAAGTTTTAGTAAATTGTTTTTAAGCCGCTGTAGGGGAATGAGTTGGAGCGTGACTACTACTCGTATTCGGAAGTCTACGGATTCGCAACCCCGAGCATGAAACACATTTTCTAATAGAGGTCGCCCGCTGGCCGGGAATGGCGAACCTCCGAGTGTATTTTCGGCACAAAAGCGCTCCACATAGAAGACCATCTGGCATTTGTAGGCGGAGTATGGTCGAAAGTTCCTCTATTTGCGTAAAAACAACAAGACGCGCACCACAAAATAGGGGAGGAGCCGGGCCAATCAACCAACAAAGGATGTAGCTGGGAAATTTAGAAAGACTTAGAAAAAAGTAGATGGAAAATTTCTGAGAATTCCTGAAGAGACAATCTGAGTAATATATGTGGCTTGTTAAAATACGGAATCTCCAGATTCAAAGTTCAAAAATTCTAGACCGGGAGACTGGCACGTGAGGTTAAGGTTTATTAAGGGCTCAGTCAGTAGGACTGGGAGACTGCGTGAGCATTTCTCAAGCGCAAACTTTAGGTATACTCGTAAGCGAAGAGTTTTTAAATGTGGATTTTTATGTTTGGTGTTTTTATCGGAAGTGCGGCAAGTTTAAAAAAAAAACCTTTTATTTTGCTTGCGCTTAAAACGTCAGTTATGTGACCTAAACTCCAAAAAGGAACTAAAATAAAAACATTTTTTAATGTTTTTTAACTAAGCAGAATTTTTTCTAACTAATTATAATTTTTTTTTTTTTAATGAGAAGACTTTTTTTATGTTGTTAATTTTACTAAAATTTTTTTTTAATGAAAAAACTTTTTTTATTTTGTTAATTTTACTCAAATTTTTTTTAAATTTTTTGTGGAATTTGAAATCACATATTTGTCACATAATTTTGTTAACTACAAAATATTTTGTTTTTATTATCTTTAAACTAAAATTGCTTTAAATTTTTATTAAACTAAAAAATGAATTATTTAACTAAAAAGGAATTTTTTTTAACTAAAAAGCAGTATTTTTTTATTATAAGCCACATATTTTTCCATATATTCCGATGCACAAAATATTAATTTTAACTTAAAAATAAAAATAAAAAAACTAAATTTTTTGTTAGTTCCAAAAAAAACAAAAATTAAAGTAAATTTTTACCAAAAAACTTTTCGAATTTTTGTGTAAGATTTTTTTTATCGGAAAATACGGGCACTTATGTGGCTTAGAACAAAAAAAAATTCCTTTTTTTAGTTGAAAAAAATTAAATTAATTAAAAAACATTATTTTAATTGAAAAATTATTTCACAATTATGTGGCTTAAAGTTAATTAAAAGAACAAATGTTTGCTTAAAAAAAAAAACGAAACATAAAAGAGTTCTTAGTTAAAAAAAGAAGCTATCGCATAATTGCAGACTTATGTTTACAGGCCCTCGTCTCATTTAAAATGGTGTTTTTTGGGTGTTTCTTTAAAAGCGTCTAAAACGGAAGCGAAAAAGAAAATTTTTTATTTTTTTGTTTTCAGAATATTATTGAATTTTATTTTTTTATCCATTGTTAAAAAATACAAATTTTTTTTTGACCACACAAGGTTCGTTCAAAAAGTTGTCAGCCTTCAAAAAAATGTATTTTTCTGTGTTACTCGTTTTTAAAGAAACACCCAGCAAACACCTTTTCAAATGAGGTGAGTGCCTTAAGGGCAATATCGATATGCCAACTATTGGTATTGTTGGTATTGTAGTTCGCAGAAATAGCCTTACCACCTTTAACGAAAACCATCACGTTACCTTAATCTGGGTTCCGAGTCATCTGAACACACAAGGAAATGATGGAATATGCGCTGGGAACAACATTCTTACAGAATCGGTATTCACACTACTGGGTGTAATCAGGAATGCCATGGCCTCACAATACCTACGGATGGCGGATTATACATCGAGATATCAGACCACATGCAAAGTCCGCAGAGCATTATGACCCCCTGCCCACCACAAGCAAACGTCAACATAGCTAAATATGCTAAAAAAACGAAGGGATGCCTGCAGGCTCACGGCAGTGATAACTGGCTTCTGGTCCATAGGAGAGCAAGTAGCCGAAATCGGTACTGTCATAGTTGTAATCAACCAAGGCAAAATGAAATTATATTCTACTTCCACTGTAACTGACCTGCCCTATCGAAGGCGAGGATTTTAACCCGTGGCAAAGTGCTTTTTGAAATTCCAAAGTACGAGTATATGAAAACCTCTGGTATAGACGTAAACAACCTTATAAGGTTTCTCAATCGCACAGACTGGATATAGTCGTGAAGTAATGAGCCGTTTAACTTGTTGGTGGCGAGGATGTGACACCAAAATGGTGCAGAAACGCTAGCTGAATTCTGGACGAAATCACCACTTTAACCAACCAACCAAGTAAGCTTCCAGTCTTCTGACAAAAGAGCAAAGAAAATACTCGCAAACTTACTTGGCCAAAATTTTCTTTGCTGAAGGAAAAACCCAGACGGCAAGCACCATAATTACTAGCGTAGGACCACTGGATGGTGGCAGTTATACTGGGCATTCATTCAGCTTGCATCAAACGGCTCGCGTCAAACGACCTCTTACTAGAGTGTGCCCTGAAGAATGTCTGCTGAAATCAATAGTTCTTGGCCGATTTCTTCACTTGCTTCGCCGCTGTCCGAAGGGAGCCATTGCTGATGAGTTGCCCTTTGAGTTCATTTGTGCGCCAAATGTTGCCGCAAGTAGTATCAGAGATGTGTAGTTTGTTATTGGTGGCTTTTATTGTGATTTACCTCAGCGTGGCATTTGCGTCTTCCTAATCTTTGTTGCTCTGGTTCGTGAGCAGCTCCTCGCGAAAGACGCTAGCCACATCTTTTCTGGTCGCAGGATAGCGTAGCAGCTGAATGTTAAGACGCTTATGTCCACGCAGTGTTTTGGTTTTCTTCCTACATTTCAGCTTGATCTTCACATCGCCGCTTGATTTAGCTCGTGGTCGCTGTCTATGCCGGCTCCCAGTCTATTTGGTTAAGAGTTGTCCCACTGGGTGAAGTCAAGGAGTATTTATGGAGTTTCTTGTGGGGAAAGATTGAACCGTTAATGGCGAACTGAAACGTCTGGCACACATCAATTAGCGTGCTTCTGTCGCTGTTGCGTGATCCGCAGCCATGCACTCCCAAGATTTGCTTTAGAGTTGTTGCTGCCTATTTTCGTATTGAAGTCGCCCATGAGGAAAGTAATGCCGCCACTGAGGATGGAACTGAATGTAGCCGTTAATTGCGAGAGGGGCTCGCCTTTGGCAGCACAGTCTGCGTCCTCTTTTGGCACGTAGCATTGCTCGATAGGTTCGTGCCGATAAGCATCACTCCAGAAGCGTGCTAGGATTATGAGGTCTGCAATTGGCTTCCAAGAGTGCAAGGTGTTACGCATTTTCCCAGAAACTATTAAGCCAAATCCGCTTTCACCTCTGTCATCTGTCACGCTGTGGAGTGTTGAGTATTTTAACTCCTACCATAGCTTGGCTTTAAACATTTTGTATAATGAAACAGTTTCGAAACCAGTTGTCCACACTTTTTCCACGTATATCGAAGGCATTATTATTACTACTTTGGCGAAAACTGAAGTTTTGGACCACTACAGCAATTTTTTACGGGCAAAACTCAAAATATTTCAAACAAGCTAACTTTGATCACAATCTTCCCTATGCTTCCTCTAATGGTTGGTTGGTTGGTTAGAGTGGTGATTCATCCTGAATCCAACTAGCGCTTCCGCACCATTTTGTTGCCACATCCTCGTTTCCAACTTGTTATTTACGGCATGACTATACCCAGTCTGTGCGGTTCAGGAACCTTATTAGGTTGTTGACATCTAAGCCAGACAGTTGTTCGAGCTCCTCGAACAGCGGTTTGCCCAGGGTTAACATTCTGTCCTTCCATAGGGCAGGGCATTCACAGAGGAAATGGAAGATTGTTTCCTTTTTCTCCGGTTGTTTGCAACTGTGACAGTATGTGTTGTGAGGGATGCCCATTTTGGCTGCCTGTTCTCCGACAGACCAAAAGCCAGTTATGACTGCCGTTAGTCTCCAGGCATCCCGTCGTTTCATGTTTAACAATATTGATGATTGTTTAAGGTTGTAGGTGGGCCATAACGTTCTGCTGATTTTGCATTTCGTCTGGCCCCTCCATCTGCACTCCGCCATTCGGAGGTATTTTAGGGAAATTGTACTCTTGACTGCACCTAATGGTGTGAATACCGGTTCTGCAAGAGCGTTATTCATGGCAGATCCCCCTCTTGCCAGTTCATCTGCTTTTTCGTTACCTTCAATATTCCGATGTCCTGGGACCCAGATTAAGGTAACATTATGTTTTTCGCTCAAGGTGGAAAGGCTAGACCTACTTTGTTCCACCACCATTGAGGTTGTAGTCGCTGAATCCAGTGCCTGGATTGCAGCTTGGCTATCCGAGAGAATAGCGATATTGCTCTTAAAAGAGAAGTCTGTGATTAGTAGCCTACAAGCTTCCCCAATTGCCAGTACTTCCGCCTGGAAGACACTGCAGGTATTGGGGAGGCGCACAGATTTTTCAATTTTAAGTCTATGAGAATATATACCAGCTCCAACACCACAATCCATTTTAGAACCATCTGTATAGACTGTAGTGTCAAAGTTGTTTAATGAGAATCCCTTATTCCACTCTTCCTTAGATGGAAAGAGAGTGGCAAAATTCCTATTGAATGTTACCGTCGGGACGATGTAGTCAGTCCTCACCGAGGTTAACTGAGTTTGCCGCAATAGTAGACTGGCATGACCATAAGTGTTTTCTTTCCAGCGGCCCGCTTCGTTTAACCTAAATGCACTCATGGTTGCCGTCTTCTTAATATGTAGGTCTATTGGAATAACGTGTGTCAGTGCGTTCAGAGCCTCCCTAGGACATGATCTGATTGCGCCGACCGTTATTGCACAGGCTGATCTTTGTATTCTGCCGAGTAATTTGATGTTGTAATCTCTCCCCAGAGCTTTCCACCAAACTTCCTCTAATAAAATGCAGTTTATTTTATATTATTGCCCTTTGTTCGAACTCATTTATTTAAATGTGCCTTGTAGTTCTCTTCATTGTTCATTCCTGCTACTACTGAAACCAATTACACGCAGACGAATGATAAAAAAAAATCTTTGAGGATCTCGTTTCGCACTTTACATTTGCTTACTAAGCACTTGCACCGCAGTGCCCACTTATTGCCTCTATACACTCGTATGTATGTATGTATGCGTGCTGTAGAATTTCTAATTTTCTGCCAACCAAAAGAAGTAGCGAGAGGTGCATGTAAAAAAAATTAAGGAAATAAAAACAAATAGCATGAGCAACAAACAAAAGCAAAATAATAATTACCAACTGGCTATAAGTAGCAACGTTGAACTGAATGCGCGCCCGAGTGTAGGCAACAATTTTTCATATTCGTCACATGCATTTCGATTGTATACTCACATCTCAGCGCTGCTGCGTATGAATTGAAGTGCTGCTGGTGGTTGAAGGTATTTTGGTGGCATTTCATTGCTGGCGTCTTTTACGCTTCGATCCACTCGCTTTGATTGTGGCAAAGACAACAATAACAACAAAAATACAATAGTAATAAAAGCAACTGGATTGAAATGTCGTTGGCAAACGTACAAATGAACTCGTATCGCCGTCGATTTGCTTAGGTTAAACTACGCGCGCAACCGACCGAGTCGACTGCTGTGAAGCGCCAAGTAGTAATGCAGCGAGTGGCATAAGAAGAAAACCAATAATAGAAATGAAATCAGAAACCGAGATCAGCAGTTGAGGTGGTGAAGAGGACTAGCGGGAAGGGGAGGCAGGGTAGGGGTGTCATTGGGGGTCTTTGTAAACGTTTGTCATTTGAAAACGCAAATGAATACTGTCAGGAACACGATTGCAATCAGTGACTGCCACTCAGCGGCCCGAGTAGAGCTGGAGCGCCACACCAAGCTGCCGCCAACACTCGTGGCAACATTTAACCAATTGTGCCTCTGTGGGACAAATATTCCCTTAACTTATACAATCGCATGTAAAAATGTAAAAAAATATTTTCTTTTTTTTTAACTTTGCCGACAACGCTGATTCTGCAGCTACGATTTTGTGGGCGCATTGAATTGATACGTAAACGGCTCCACCCACACAAATACTCGGCTTTCATGTGTGCCGCTGTGCGCGTGGTTGAGTGTCTTGCTGGACGGCTTTTTCGCAAGATTTCTTTTGTTGACAAACCGAAAAGAAAAATAATTTATTTGTCTAACACAAGTAGGCAAACAATCAAAACGCAAAGGGCACTTACGAGACGCACACACACAAACAAAAAGGGATACTATTAACAGAGATGAATGAGCTTCATGAAAATAAAAGAGCGATTTAAGGGGTTATATCCACTTGTGATTTTCAAAAAATCGAATTTTTTTTTTTCATTTTTTGAATGTACATATATTTAAGAATATTCTCTGAAAATTTCAAATCGATCCGACAATTAGTTTCGAAGATATGAGCGTATTAGTAAGAACGTCTCCGAGCGTTCGAAAGTAGGCGGAGCACGAGCCGGAGTAGAACCTGGTTCTGCTAGCCGCTATACTTTTGTTCTCCACTTATATTGTGTTTGGGACCCTAAGATAATAATACAAAGGTCTAGTTTATACCTGAAACCTATGTTGAGGAATTTTAAGTTAAAAATATGTGAACTCATCAGTTAAAAGTGATCTTCCACGTGGACAAGTTGTGTTTCTGCTCAGTTTGTGTATTTCTCAGTGTGTATAGTTTAATTAATTAAAGTAAAAAATGCCTCGCAAAATTAGCAGAGAAACTCGTAGAACTTCCAAAGCACAGTTGTCTCGAAGAAATAAACGGAAGAACGTTTTTAATCCGAAAACCGTGGAATATGATGAGAGCAGTTTCAGCGCCTCAGCAAAAAAATTTAAAGCGCAAGAGGAAATATATGTAACTCGCGATACGTCAGTTGAATATAGAATTTTAAATTTTATAACTGTGTTTACGGCTATTAGTGAGTATGTATTGTGTAAAACTTGCCGTGAGCCAGTAAAATTTGAAACAGCCTCAGAACGTGGACTTGGTTTCAAAATTGTTATCTTATGTGATAAATGTAATCCTCGTAGTGTAAACTCTTGTAACTATGTCAAACACTCGTATGAAATAAATCGACGATTTATATTTGTGATGAGAACCCTTGGGTTAGGTTTGAAAGGTGCTACTCAATTTTGTGGGCTAATGGACATGCCAGCTTTTTTGCTCCAAACTTCATATGATATGATCGTTAAAAATATCCACGAATGTGTCTCAGTAGTCACAGATAAACTTTTAAAAAAAGCTTGTGTTGAGGAAATGAATGCCACGGCTGAACAGCAAGGTGATGAACATAAGAGTGATTTAACAGTCTCGGGAGATGGAACTTGGAAAAAAAGAGGATTTACTTCTCTATTTGGAGTTACATCTCTAATTGGATACTACAGTGGAAAAATAATTGATCTTTTAGTTAAAAGCTCTTACTGTAAGCAATGCGAGCCTTGGAAATCTCACAAGGATACGACTGAATATCAGGAATGGTGGGAAGAGCACAAAGACGTATGCTCAGCTAACCACAAGGGGTCATCAGGAAAAATGGAAGTTGATGCTGTTATTACCATGTTCAAACGTTCATTGGAAAAGTTTCAAGTTCGTTTTATAAACTACATCGGTGATGGTGACTCTAAAACTTATTCGGGGATTTTGAAGGCTGCTCCTTATGGTGAGACAGAAGTAACGAAGAAAGAATGTATTGGGCATGTTCAAAAAAGAATGGGCAAACGGCTAAGAGACATAGTAAATAATACAGTAGAAGAAATGAAAGATAAGAATGGAAAAACAAAAAAAAAAAGTTACTTGGTGGCAAAGGTAAATTGACTGGGAAACTTATTGATAAATTAACTGTTTACTATGGTTTAGCGATTAGGAGACACTGTGATTCTGTTGACAGTATGTATAAAGCCATTTGGGCATCTTATTTCCATAACTGCTCTACAGATAAAAACCCTCAGCATGATAATTGCCCTATAGGAGAAAACTCGTGGTGTTCGTGGCAAAAAGCGCGAGCCTTGGGAACTTGGCCCAGCTATAAACATGATTATGAGGCCTTACCACCTGATGTTGCATCAGCTATTTTTCCAATTTACGAAGATCTAAGTAACAAAAAATTATTGGAACGATGCGTTGGTGGTTTTACCCAGAACAATAATGAAAGTTATAATCAGCTGATATGGAAAATAACTCCAAAAATTATTCCAGCTGGCTCTAAAATTATTGAAATAGCTGCAAACATTGCAGCCGGGGTCTTTAATGAAGGTAAAACATCTCTTCTTTATTATATGAGTGCTATGGGATTATCACTTGGACCCAATGCTCATTCCTACGTGAGCAAAGAGGACGCAGAGCGCATCTCAATTTCGGACGCAAGAGCGCAAGGGTCGACGCGCGAGGGGAGAATGGCTCGTAGACAACAACAACTAAACATTTTGGACGCAAACGACGAAGCAGAGGGTTCCTCTTATGGTGCTGGAATAGATGACACGATGTAAGTTGAAAAAAAAATTTTTAATTTAGTGTAAATCGTTCCCGAAACTTTAAACGCGTTTATCTCAAAACCGTGTTTTCAGAGTCGGTGAGCAAAATTTCTCCGAAACCGCTAAACCGATCGGTTTGAAATTTTCACACGACTTACTCAGATATATTTTTCAGGTAATGATCGAAGGAATAAGGTTTTGGACAATAATTTCGATTTTTTAAGCCACTTTGAAGTGAAAAATTTTCATGAAAAACTGAATTTTTTTTTGAACAGCCGCCATTTTGTCAAAAATCAAAATTTTGACTAGACCTTCGATCATTACCTGTATTTATTTATTACTAAACTAAATATTTTTGGTTTTTGGTTTTCAGATAATTTGGACCAGAGATATCTTGCTCACCGCCAAGCACTTTTTTTTGGAGGTCTTTCCGCAGATCATCTACAGGAGCTAGGGGATCCAATATTTTTTAAAATAAACCACTGATTGTTAAAGTACATTAAATTCTGTTTAATTACATTTTGTTCATTAATGTATAAAATAAAATGCCTCTTTGGAAAAAATTCACAAAAAAACGCGTTTTTTCTGCCTCGCAAGTGGATATAACCCCTTAAATGAAATTTGAAAAAAAATCAAATAGAACAAAACGAAATAAAATGAACCAAAATAAAATGTAAAATAAAACAAAATAAATAAAAAACAAAATGAAACGCATTAAAATAATAACAATAAAAATAAAATCAAAAGAACTAAAATGCAATAAAATAAAATAAAGTAAATTTAAATAAAAAAAAAATTAAATTTTATAAAAGACATGGGAATAAAATGAAAGGAAGCGCAATACAGTAAAATAAACTAAAATAAACTAAAATGAAATTAATTAAAATAAAAAAAAAATTAAAATTGAAAAAATATGATTAAAATAAAATTAGATAAAGCCAGATAAATAAAAGTAAAATGGATTAAAATAACACAAAATAAAAGAAATCAAATAAAATAAATTAATTTAAAAAAATAAAGTGTCATGAAATAAAAAAAAATGTAATTAATTGAAATAAACTAAAGTAACAAAAAATAAAAATAAAATGACATTAATTGAAATAAAATAAAATAAATTCAAATAAAATTAATTTAATAAAACAAAAACAATAAATACAGAAATAAATTGAAATAAAATAATTATATAAAAATCTTAGCTATTAAGCTCTGTTTGTCGAAGTCAAAAGACACGTTGTTTAACGTTAGGCGGTTCACGATTTATTAAATGTAATAACAAAAGTAGCATAAGGTTACAGTATAATATTGGAAAGTGATACGGATAAACATAGTGGAGAATTAGGGTTGTACTTAACCTAGTATATAATCTTACATATATGTACATTAGGGTCGCTCTTAACATGTTATAGTATATGATCTTACAAAAAATAAATTAAAAAATAGTAAAAAAACATTAAATTAATTGAATTAAAATAGAATAAAATTAAAAAAAACAAAATGAGAAGAGTTAAAAAAATAAAAATTAAAAATAAATTAATAAAAAAAATAAATGAAATAAATATTAAAATAAAAGAGCAAATCAAAAATAAAGTGAAATAAAATAAATAGAAACAAATTAAAGTAATTAAAATAAAATAAAGTAAAAAAATAAAATAAAATAAAATAAAACAAATTCACATAATTAATTTAATTAAAAAACAACAAATAATTAAATAAATTTAAATAAAATAATTCAATAAAAAAACGTTAAATTAATTGAATAAACAATAGTACAATAAAATTAAAAAAATAAAATGAAATGAGTTAAAAAAATAAAAATAAAAATAAATTAATAAAAAAAATAACTGAAATAAAGATTAATTTAAAAGTACAAAACAAACCAAAAGTAAAGTGAAATAAAATAAATATAACAAAATAAAAAGCACTCGAAAAAGGGTGTAGAGTAGCCACAATTGATCGAGTCCAAAGAACAGCCTGCCTCCTGATAACAGGATGCTTAAGTACAACACCTACCAAGGCTCTAAATACGTTGCTTCACTTGTTCCCTATCGATCTGGCTGGCAAAGCGATTGCAGCGAAAGCAGCGACACGCATGAATGCTATATCGAAATGGAATAAGTATCTTTGTCATTCGGCCATACTGAACAGGAACACTGTTATCTCTTCCATCACAACCCTTGCTATTCTCCTGTTCACTCCCAACTAGGGAAGAATGGAAGACAAATCTTACCGAAATCGATGGCCCTCTGATTATACATACAGATGGTTCAAAACAAGACAACAAAGTGGTATTTGGAATCTTTTTTCCCCTCACATCAATCTATCATTTAGTTTACCCGACTGCTGTAATGTGTTCCAAGCGGAAGTATGCGCTATCTGGTATGCTGCGAAAACTCTCTTAGAAAATAGAATAAAGGATATCCGCTTTTTCACCGACAGTCAAGCGGCCGTTCGAGCACTCAGCTCCTCTTAAACCCACTCAGATGTGGTTCCATCCTGTCTCTCATCTCTTAACGAAATAAGTATTCAGAATTCTGTCCAAGTTATCTGGATACCGGGTCACAGTGGATTCGAAGGTAACTGCAAAGCTGATGAGCTCGCAAGAGCTGGAGCTGCGCAATCAAATGTTAGTAACTTACCCACAATCCACATTCCGCTCTCAACATGTAAAATGATCATTGATCGAGAATTTCACAGCATTGCTGATAGGAGGTGGCGAGTGGAAACTACTTGCATTACGACCAGACAAATATGGCCATCCTACAATCTGAAACAGACAAAAACCTTTGTAAGTCTTTCGAAACACGAACTAAGGCATATAATATCTCTTATCACCGGCCACTGCTTTTTGGGCACTCACGCACGTCGGTTTGGGGTTCCTCAAAACGACCTGTGCAGATACTGCGAGGACGAAGATGAGGAAGTATCGAGCAGGAATTTGCTGTGCAGTTGTCCCGGTCTAGCCAGAAGTCGACTCGCTCTTCTTGGCTCTCCAACAATTGACAATCTTTCAGTACTCTCGAACCTGAAAATCGAATCTCTCATCAAATTCTCGAAACGAATTAATATCTTTGACCAAATAAAAAAAAAATAAATAATTGGCGCGTACACTTCTGTTAGGTGTTTGGCCGAGCTCCTCCTCCTATTTGTGGTGTGCGTCTTGATGTTGTTCCACAAATGGAGAGACCTACAGTTTCAAGCCGACTCCGAACGGCAGATATTTTTATGAGGAGTTTTTTCATGGCAGAAATACACTCGGAGGTTTGCCATTGCCCGCCGAGGGGCGACCGCTATTAGAAAAATGTTTTTATTAATTTTGCTTTCACCGAGATTCGAACCAACGACCTCTCTGTGAATTCCGAATGGTAATCACGCACCAACCCATTCGGCTACGGCGGCCGCTTGACCAAAACCTATAATAAAAATCTCGGTTAGGTGGGGAAATCATATAATATAATGAGCTCTAGGGCAACACAATGGACCCAACTTGCAGTCTATGTGGTACTCCGATGCGGGGTCACCCTTAAACCAACCAACCAAAGTACAATAAAATTATAAAAAAAAGAGGTTGTCTATAAAGTCGGTTTACTGACGATAGTTTAACGTGACAACGTCATAAGAAAATACGGATGGAATGGTTGCATTTCTCAAAAGAAAATTTTAATTTTATTAGTTTGATAGATATTTTGTATGGATATAGAGAAGAAGGTAACAGAGAAATGGTTCATCACCATGCACACAGGAAGAAGGCATAAGCAAATACAAATATGTAGGAGAGAGCCAGATGTAGTAGAAGAGAGCCAGATGTCGAACGTTGCCGAATGTGGGGGCCGATTGTGCTCTTTGTCGTTCGTTCCGCGCTTTCGCTTGCAGTTCAAGCAAGGTAACGACACATTTCGACGACAAATCGAATTATAAGACGTTATCACGTCAAAATGAAATGAAATTAATAAAAAATGAATTAATAAAAATAAAATCACTATTACATTAATAGAACAAAAACAAATTAAAACGAATTAAAAACAAATTAAAATAAACCCCAATGAACTGAAATAAATCCCGGCGCACATAATGTAATTTAGCCGCCACTTCTTACATGTGGTTTTGTAACAAATATACTATAAAGGGTCTTGTCGCAACGCTGAACTATTCTGCCTTTTTTTTTTTTTTTTGATGGGTGAGGTAGGGCTCAAAATGCCTTCGCACTTTCAGCGACCTAAAATTACTGCGTCGTGTGGCCACTAAAGCAATCACTCCTCCTCTTCTGGGGAAACTACCTTCCCGGGACTACTTTCTATATTACTTCGGAAGGGCCCAGAACGACGTCCATGAAATGGACCAATTCTATTCACCCACCCAATTCTATTCTATTCCACTAGGCTCGTCTTCTTGTGTCTCTATCTGTGAAACCTCGCTTTGTTGTCCTGTGTCAAAGTCTATCGTCCTCGCGTTGCAGCATTTTGCTGATTGTGTTGCTCGACGCGATATTTACAATCTGCATTTCTTTCCGCAAGCGATCTGTCGCAACTAAAAAACGTGTGTTCGCGTCATCGCTCGGTGCTTCGCAGTATATGCACACGGGCTCACTTACCTTACCCACGCGGTATAGGTATTTCCGGAAGTATTCGTGGCGCGAGAGGAACTGAGTGAAGAAAAAGCCCACTTCGCCGAAGTTCCTTTGAACCCATTTACCTATTGTAGGAATGAGCTTCGCCATCCATCTGCCATCCGATTCAGTGTCCCATCGGCCTTGCCACCGCTACATGGTTTTCCGCGGCATTACGGATGACGTTTTTTCTCCTAGAGTCCTACGCACCTACCTGCACACTGCCTTGTTTCCCCTACCAAACGCCAAAGGTATGTTCCTAGTCTTCATTTTCCTGACGGACCTTTCTTTGACTGATTCCTCAGTTGTAATCTTTGCGCGCAAGTCCTTCAGCACATCCGCATAACTATATCATTCTACGGGTTTTATCACAACAGCTTCTGCATCCTCATGTTTTTCATTGGCTCAAGTCGAGGCGACATTTCAATTACCTCGATTGACGCGCTCTCTTTTGAGGGGATCGTTTCTGTGTTGCCATTCCCTGGTATGAGAGTGACGAGCCGTTCTTCCGCTGTAAAAATGCTGGTTAGGGGATACTACGCTGGCTGCAGCCCTTCAATCCTGGTACTTGATGCATCCTTTCTGTCCTTTGGGCGCATTGCGGGGTGGTCCGCTTCCAGCCACATTTAGTGATGCGTTTTTTTCCGGCGAGGATCTTAGCAGTAGGCTACTTCTTCTGAAAGCTGGTCCAGAACGTTGGTCCATTGTCATTTCGAACATCTCTGCTTTCTCCTTCAATTTTTCCCTCAAATGTTTGGAAACCCAGAGACTGTCTGATATGAAATATATCCAGTATACAGTAATCAGGATCTTACTGGTTTCCATCTTGATGAGCTTTACACCCTTGCCACTGCAGGTTTTCGGGGTATGTGAGACCTTTCGAGTCAAGTCCCTACCCCATCTGCCGGATTTTAGTCGCTTCTTATGACAGGCTTGCCTTACCGCGGATGTATTATTTTCCCCGATTAGCTGGAGTAATTTGGTCTGGGGTATTCTGCCCTGACAGTTCAGCTCTCACCCCGAATGCAGCCCATGAATTTAGTCTTGCTTATGCTGCTTGGTGGAAAAATTCTATTAAATCCAGTGGATGTCTAGTCTCCGACGAGTGAAGCACCACAACACATCACGAAGCCTCCTCTACATCATTTCATAAAGTGTTGGAAGTCTGAGAGGAATTATACAAAAAGGAGCATTGCCACCAAATTACTCGTATATCCGCTTTTCACAAAATTTTTTTAACCAAAATCCCTTGAAAAATAATACCCATTAATGCTTGCCATAAGTATTAATTATTCCGCAGACGGTCGGTGTATTAAAGTTGTTTCTCTTTGCAGAATCCTTAGAAATTGTCTTCACGTATTTTTCTCATTAGTGCACGCTTAGGCTTTGCAGCAAAGTTGAAGGCAAAAATCTTGGCAATTGTACAAAAGTCACACATCATTTAGATGTCAGCATTCAGAGGCCAAGCGTCGAAAAGCATAATTGGCAATGCACAAGAAGCCAAAGTGCGAAATTAAGCATCGGTCATCAGTGCAATTGTTTCTTACACCGCACATCAACCAACATTCCAAACACCACACCATGCATCCAACCCTCTTGCGACCTTCCACCATTATCAATGTGGACTTCTTTTCCACACTCACCATTCCATCAACTTTGACCTCTTCAATCACCAGCTGGCGCGCATATTTTCCATTCAACAGCAACGGTGTGTTGTTCTTGCTGTCACTACACAGCCGTATGTCTTTTTTCATCCGTTTGTCCATTTGTGGATTCGTGCCCAGTATCCCATTCCAATTATTTTCTGTTTTTTTTTTTTATTTGTGTCTCTTTCATTCAATGTTTAGCGGTAATCATTCTTAATAACCTACAACTTTGCTCCCAGTCCTTGGTCGCTGTGCAATGGTATATGTAGTTGCTATTAGCCATTTCCATCTCTTTCACTCGCACATACAATGCGGCCATTTCGCTCATGGCTCTTTAATATGCGTCTCATGTAGAAAATAACTAAAAGTGGCGTGCAATCCACTGTTTCGATGCCCCTTGCCGTTTCATTATTTCACAATTCGTCCTACCGATACATCCTCCATTTCTAGTACCCTCCTTCTCCTTTAGATTTTACTCCTCCTTCCACCTATAGCAGCTTTATTTCATTCGAATTTTCCTGCGTCATTTTATGTTATTTATTTACTTTTTTAGTTTCATTTTTGTGCCTCATCGCATACCGTTTTATCTTCGGTTTATGTGTGTGTGTGCTTGAAGGTATGTCCTTGAAATGGAGATGGATCCAGATAAAACCGATTGGAGACTGATAAATGCATCTAACTAAAAAATATGTGTACATATATTTTTACAGAGACTAAGCCAATGGTCAAGGTTGTTTATATTATTGGCACAGAACCTTTTAGAACAGCTGCTTAAGCTAAAGTACTAAACTAAAAATTTTGCTTATGAAGCTTTTAGTGCAAGCGATTTGACTTAAATTTCTTAAAAAACTCATTTAAAATCCTAATTAAAAATTAAAAAAAATTGTTTTTATAAGCTACAAAGTTGTTAAAGTTAAGTACTAAAAACTTGTTCTAAAACTAGATATTTTATTAATTAAGTGGCTTGGCTTTTGTTCTTTATCATCAATTAATTTATTATTAAACAGTCACAAGTGAGTTGCACGCAATTTTTAGTACTCAGAAATTTTAGACTTTTTTTCTGTACTAAAAATGCATCTATGCTAAAATCCATGAAAATCCACTTCATAACAAACATTTAAGCATCCGTTTAAGTATTGAAGATAATTGACGTACTAAATTTAAAATATTGTGAAACTTTATTTCTCGAGTTTTGCTTCTCTATTTTTCTCAAGCGGTTAGTACTAAGGAGATATTAGTGTAATATGCTATCAGATTTAAGAACTTGAAAATCTCAATCAGTACTTAGTAACTTTATTTGTCAAAATTTCAGTACTAAAATTTTTTAGTACTCCCATACTTAAGTGGTTAACTTTCAGCATTAAACAAAGCTTAAGCAATACCACTTTTCTTTAAATGTTAGTGACTTTACTTGCTAAAAATTTAGTACTAAAATTTTTTAGTACTCACAAACCTAGTGGATAACTTTCGGTATTAAACTAAGATTAAGGCGTTAACTTTTTCGAAAAATTTTCAGAAAGCTCGCTGATATCCGTGCATTGTAAAAATTGTATAAATTAGTACTCAAATTCAAATACTTCCGAATAAATGCTAATGTTAGGACTTTGTTAAATCGTTACTATCACAATTCTTAGTTAATTAAACCTCGAAAAGCTTGAATGAAAACTAAGTACTAAAATTTTTTTTTGTTCTAATATTATATTTTTAACAAATTTAATAATTAATTAATTAATTTTAAATAGTACATAAATTATTAAAAACTTCATTTCCAATTTAAGCTTTTTAAATCTGTAAATGCTTAACTGTTAAAATTGAGTACTAAAACATTTTGTTCTAAAATTATTGTATATTTTTATTTAACGTGGAAACTTCAAAATTTTAAATAGTAGTTAAATTATTAAGAAATTAATATCCCATTTAAACTTTGTAAAACTGTAAAAGTTTAGTACTAAAAAAATTTTGTTCTAATATTATGTTTCTATCCTATTAAGGAACGTAAAAATTTTAATTTTAAATTGTTAATAATTTACATCCCATTTAAATTATTTAAATCTGTAAATGTTTAACAGTCAAAATTTAGTACTAAAAAATTTTTGTTCTAAAATTTTATTTCTGTCAAATTTATGAGCTTAATAATTTTACGTAGTAAGTAAGTTATTAAGAATTTAACACCTCATTTACATTATTTAAGCCTGTAAAAAAAAACTTTGAAAATTTTGTACTACAATAAAAACATTTCGTTCTAAAATTATATTTCTATCTAATTATGGAACGTAAAAATTGTAAATTAAAATGCTTAATAATTTTTATCCATTTTAAATTATTGAAAGCTGTAAATGTTTAATAGTGAAAATTTAGTACTAAAAAAGTTTGTTCCAAAATTATATTTCTATCAAACTTACGAACGTAATAATTTTAACCAGTACTTTAATTAATCGGAATTTAATACCCTATTAAACATATTTTAATCTGTAAAATTTTAGTACTAAACAATTTTTGTTCTAAAATTATATTTTTGTCAAATTTGGAAATTTTAAATAGTAGTTAAATTATTAAGAATTAACACGCCATTTAAATTTCTTAAATCTGTAAAAGTTTAGTACTAAAACATTTTGTTCTAAAATTATTGTATATTTTTATCTGACTTGGAAAACTTCCAAATTTTAAATAACAGTTAAATAACTAAGAAATTAATATCCTATTTAAACTTTGTAAATAAGTATAAGTTTAGTACTAAAAAATGTTTGTTCTAAAATCATGATACATTTCTATAAAGTTTACGAGCTTCATAATTTTAACTAGTACTTAGATTATTAAGAATTTAATACCCCATTTAACATATTTAAATCTATAAAAGTTTAGTACTAAAAATTGTTTGTACTAAAATTATTTTTTAGTCAAATTTGCTGAATATCTGTATTCTAAGATAGATTGTAAATAAAGTATTTCCATTTAAAAAAAAAAATTGGAAACTTGAAAATTTTAAATAGTAGTTAAATTATTAAAAGTTTAATACCCCATTTAAAAAAATTCGTTCTAATATTATATTTTTATCAAATTTATGACCTTAAAACTTTTAAATAGTATTTAAATTATTAAAAATTAAGACCCTAACATTTTAGCACTTATACTTCAGCCAATTGATACAAACCCGAACATTTTAGGTCCCAAAATTCTTAGTATTCAAAGTCTTTCGTACTAAAAATGTTGAAGTACTAAAAATTTAGTACTCACACTTTCACTCCAGAAGAATTTGAGCTATAAAATTTTATCAAAAATTTTCTGAAACTAAAAAAATTCTACAAAACACAGTATAGTACTAAAATTTCAGAAATTTCTTCTACCAAAGCTACAAGAATTACCTGTTCATTTTCAACCAGTACCAACAGAATTTCCGTCGAGGCGATTTCCTTCTAAGATTTTACTTGTATATGTAGTTAAGTACACATGACAGTAAATATGTGAGAGCTCGCAAAAGTAAATATGTACGAGTATATCTCACTATCTGTGCATGTACTTGTATTTGTTGGCGTGTGTGTTATTTTGAATTATCATTCGAACATTTGGTGGCCATGTTCCAATATGATTCGTGACATGTTAAGGAATTAGTTTGATTTGTTATACGAACAGTGGTGCATCAGTGCGAATGTGTGTGCACTCAGGAGCCGTGGTGTGTATGTTTCAGCACGTTCAATGCTATATTTGCTGGGGCAGCCAACCAACAAACACAAATGTGTTTTCCCTCCACCACCTCGGTAAGCCAGCTTCGCATCTCAAGGATGTCCATTTAAGAACGGTTCCGCTTATTTCATTTTTTGGCACATGTCCAGTCATATTTAATTGCAAAATGGTTCTTCATCTATCTGCCAGCTATAAGACATTGCTATTTTGATTTTGTTTTTCTGTTTTTGTTTTTTCTTTTTGCTCCGTAAGATGTTATTAATGAGTCAGAGCACTTCTTACCGCAATCATTTACTTTAATTTATCATTACCAAAGTGGCGGAACAACATTTTTTATAGCATTTTTTTTTTTGCTCGTTATAATGAATCAACAACTTCTTAATTAGTTTTAGAAAATAATTATTAATGTGAATTGAAAAGACGCTCAGTTGATCACTGCCCAAATTACTTAGCGAATAGAAATGAAATTAGGGTTTGGAATTTCAATGAATTCTCATTTTCTCTCCAACTTAAATAAAAAGCAAATTAAGCTAAAGATTTAGGTTCTTAGGTTCACAGCTTTCGCCAGGGAAAAAATTTGTAGGTGATTTGAAATTAAAACTAAATACTAAAAAATTGGAATACTAAAAAATTTTGTATGATACTAATTTTTCAGCACTAAAGGTTAAGTACGAAAAACTTTGTACTCCTAAGTACTTAAGTATACTTAAATTTAGTACTAATAATTAAAAGCAAAAAATTTAGTACTACGCACTTTTGTAATAATATTTTGTGACTTATTCAATATTTTTACATTACTCTTTAGTTATATAGGGTCTTGCAAGACATGCGCCCAGATGTTGTTTTAAAATAAAACATTTCAAAATTTTGATTCTTTCAGGTTTCAGTATTCCTATTCAAAATATGGCTCTTGGTAAATATATGTGTAAACTGACATCATTTAAATGTCTGCAATGAACAATCTACAGGTAAAATCCACCTAACAGTCCATGCATGAATACGTTATTGTTGAGAACGTCCAGATGTTAAACGTCGATGTTCAAAATTGTTCAGCAACACTTTGCGCTACAGCAGTAATATTCTCAACAATAATTCCAGTTTTTGGTCTTCCAGTTCTTTTTCTAACTCCAACAGAAACAGTTTCATGAATTTTTTTTCCAACCATTAAATTTTCAACTCATTCGTACGATTATTTACACCAAAAAAATTGTTTGTTCTTAAAGATCGACCATTTTCATAATAAGTGGCAGTAATTTTCGCGCGTTGCTCTATCGTATTAAGTAGTGATTTGTAATTCGTAAAATTGAGCTACCAAAAATTACGCATACATATAAATTTTGCCGCTGAAAGGTTGAGAGTTTACAGTGTACTAAAAATTAGTGTTCATTCAGTACTAAAATTTTATTAGCAAACGTTTTTTTAGCAAAAAATTCAGCCATGCCTTTTTGGCGATTAAAAAAAATTTAGTACGTAAAATATAGTTCCCCATACTTCAGTACAAAAAATTTTGTGTACAGTACCTGACCATTGAGTTATGACCGATGGCAATTTTCCTGAAAATTCAAATATCAGGTAAAATTTTCAATCTGATTTAGGTTTTTCCAAATAAAAATGGGTATTAACACATTGACTGCCACGTCGGCCATATATGTGTGACACTGTACTATGCGGTTTACGCCTCGTCAGACACATATGTCCGACACGACTATTATTCCCTCTCTCCATGTCACACAGCAACGATTGAAGATAAATATGATTTTATTGCAATAATAAAATATATGGCTTCCCATGAAATTTCTGTTATAGTGGCTTCGCGCAGCTCAAAAAAAAATTGGAAAAAATTGGTTTTGAAAAAAAAATTAAATTCATTTTATTGCAGTAACAAAAAATTTTTTACATATTATTTTTACAAAGTAGTTATACAAATGAACCCATTAATCTTGTTTGTGGTGATTTCCAAAACATTCTAAACACATGAATGGCGCTTGGGGACAATCCGGGCAATACGTGTATACTCTTTTAGCCTTCTTTCTGGCGATCTCCCTTCCTTCCATTTGTTTTTTCCTGGAATAACATAAAGTAAATGTTCGACGTAATTTTGTATTACTTGCACTTAGTTTTATTTTTAAAATATGAATATTGCCTGATTTTGGCTTCATATGTTTTTCTGGCTTCTCCAAATTTAGAAGTGATGAAGTAATTTGTTCTCTAAACCATCGTATTTGTACATTATTTTTTTTCGTTACTTTTTTTGTACACTACAAAAGCATTTACTACTGATAGTCCAAGCAGATATTCTATACCCAGTTTGCGGTACCACTTCACGCCCTTCCTCAAAGTAGTAGCATCAGAACAGTTCTGGTCTGATAAATCAATCCCAGCTTTTCCTTTGTTGTAAGCAAGTATGGCTATTGGCTTTTTCTTATTCTTCTTCGCCAAGCGAAGTTTGGAGCCAGAGGTGTTACTGGTTGATGGTTGGTCAAAGTCAGAAGCTAATGCTTGTTCGCCATTATCTTGAGCTTCTTCTACCATTCTTGGACTGTGTTTTGTTGACAGAATGCGTACATCACGAGCATCGCGCCATTTCAGTACCACATTTTGCTCTTCTCTATGAATTACCTGACCTTTTCCCAATTTGGCATCAAACACTTCTTTGGGCATATATTTTTTGTTTGCTCTTAGTGTACCCACAACGTGTGTATTTTGTCGTAAAAAGGAAAGTGCCAACTCATACCTTGTATAGAAATTGCCAACGAACAGTGTTCTACCTTGATTTAGTAAGTCCTGCGAAAGTTCTTCGCAAACTGATCGTCCCAGGCCAAGATTTCTGGCGTAAACCTCTGACTTTCCTGAGTAAATCTTACTTGCCCATGTATATCCTTCTGTAGAACATAGCTTGAATAATTTTGTGCCATACTTATGGGATTTGTTTGGAATATACTGTCGAAATACTAAGCGACCCCTCCAAGGCACAAGAGTCTCATCAATTACAAAATCCTCAGCTGGGTATAAAATTTCTTGGTATTTTTCTTGCAACATATCTATAAGTGGTTGAACTTTTCCAGTCCTATCCCCTTTTGGAATGGTTTCATTGTTGACGAAATGTATATTTGCTAGTATTAACTCAAAACGGTTCCGCGGCATTACCTTGGGCGCTACATTGTTCTTATAAATTTCACTTGTAGACCAGTATGATGAAGTACTACCACATCGAACAAGACCCATCCATAATACAAGTCCCAAGAACTTTTTCATTTGATCGCTATTAGTTGGAGTCCATTTTTTCATTCGACTTTCGCGTTTCAATTCTTTTGCAATCAGTTGTTGCTCAGCGTATCTATTTATTTCTAATACGATGAGGTTGATTATTTCATCGTCAATAAACAAACGAAAAACATCAAATGGGGTGACACTTTGTGGGACATCTACTTGTAGGCCTGATTTTCCCGAAAAAGTAAATGTTTTATGACGACCTTCGTATTCAGACCAGACAGCATTTATAATTTGGGGTTCACCTGCGACCCGATTTTCTTGTTCTTCATCGCTTTCTTCCCTATTATCTTCTAGTGCTAAGCTTTCAAGAACTTCTTCTATATTATTTATGACTTCCACATCTTCTTCACTTTCCGAAGAGTCTGCAGTAGGATTATACATAGGATCCTTTACAGAGTCATCAGAGCTATAATCTTCATCTTCTTCACTTTCTGGAATTACGAGTATTTTTTCTAACTCAGTATCTGATAAAAATTTTCTTTTCGACATTCCGTAACACAAATATTATCAACCAATATAAAGCGATCAATTCTTCTTGTTTACTGAGCATGTAATAAGCTTTGACTTGTTTCTGTTTGCAAAAATAACGGATTCAAACATCAAAATACATTGTCGTCATATAACGTTGTTTGGTGTTTGTTTGCAAAAACAACATACTCCCAATTGTTTTGTTGACAATGTATTTTGATGTTTAGCCAACGTTTTTGTCGTGCATATATGTCCGCCGTGGCCCTGAGTTAAAAAAAGTCGGTAGGGGCCACGTCGAGCATATATGTGTGACATACTAATTAGTTAAAAACTGCCTGTTTCTAAGCAGAAAATATTACCAGCATTACCCTAAATTCCAACTTTCACGTCTCTGATGAGATTTAAAAAAACAAATGCTGTGGCCCCAGAGCATCTTATTTGCTGAAAGTGCCTTGGCAGTCAATGTGTTCAGGGATTTTTAACTTGTTCTTAGATGTTTTTAAGAATTTCCGGTCAATTGGCCTGCGACGATTAGAAAAGGATCAGTTGTTTTGCTTATAAGTGAAAAGTTAAGTGTGCAAGTGCCAGTGCGAATTAATTCGATCTTGTGTGAGTAGCATAAAAAACTAATTTAGATCGTCTGAAAAGTGAAAGAATTGAATAGTGAATATTTATATATCTAAAATATATAACAAAAGTAAGTACAAAATTATGGATTATCCTTTTTTCAATTTAACCAGTTTTTTTTTTTTAGAAAATGGGCCGGAAGTCGGATTTGACATCGGGACAAAAGCAACAAATTGCAGTTTTTTTGATAGCCAAGCACCTGAGCTATGCATACATAGCAAGAACCGTTGGAATATCCAAGGCATCTGTGGTAAATGTTGCCAAAAAGTGGAAAAATACCAACAACGTTTTAGCGGTAGCTTCAAACAATCGCCAAAATTGCCGCCGAGAACGCATCACCTCAACTAGGCAGGATCGCAAAATCGTACAAACAATTCTCTGGAACAGAAATGCTTCAAGTCGAATGATTTTAAGAGAGGTTCAGGAATCTGGAGTAAATATTTCGGAAAGAACGTTACGACGACGCTTATACGAATATGGACTTTTTTGTAGACGACCAGCAAAAAAGCCACAACTGACACCCTGTATGCGAAATCGGCGGAAACTTTGGGCACAACTTCACAGAGACTTCGACGCGGAACATTGGAAAAAAATTAGTTTAAAAACAAAAAAATTTTTTTTCTTTGTCAAATAGCAGTAGTAAGAGGATGCGAATATTCACTTTTGTTTTTGGTTGTGTTTTTCTTCTTACAGATCATCTTCAGCGATGAATGCCGATTAGAAGCGGCCACAAAAACAGCAAATTTTGTTCGCAGAAAAGCCGGAGAACGATATTCTGAAGATTGTGTTCTTCCAAGGGTCAAACACCCTTCCAGTTTTATGACTTGGGGCTGTATAACGTCAGAGGGACCAGGTCCGCTACATTTTGTTGAGGAAACAATGCGCTCTGTCCAGTACGTGGAGGTGCTGGAAAACGTTTTGATGCCATATTTAGAAACCCTGAAGTGTTCGAGAGACGAATACACCTATATGCAAGATGGAGCTCAATGTCACACATCCATGATGAGCATGAATTGTCTGAATTCAATGGTTTTGCCATGTCCTGGCAATTCACCGGACCTTAACCCCATCGCAAATTGTTGGACATACCTCAAATCGGCAGTATACCAGCGGAATAATACCACAATACAACAGCTTAAGGATAACATCAAAGATGTGTGGTATAATGACCAAAATCTTAAGACGAAGATAACACAGTGCGTAGCCAGTATGCCTCAAAGAATTGCGGCCGTCAGCCACGAAATATTAGTTTAAAATAAATATTTTTAATGCAAAAATGTCAAGCAGCTTTTAATAAAAACAAATATGTAAACTTTTTTAAATGCTTTAAAACCGTTTGCTTTTTATTCGCTCTCAAATCCATAAATATGTCATTTTTATTATCGGTCATAATTCAATGGCCAGGTATTGTACATAATTCATAAAAATTAGACACCAAAAATTTAGCACACATGAAGTTGCGGCTCAAAATTTGGGAGTTTACATTGTACTAAAATTTAGTGCGCATTTAGCACGAATATTTTATTAGCAAACATTTGTTTCGCTGAAAGTTCAACCATACTTTTTTAGCGATTAAAAAAAATGTTAGTACGTTAAATGCAGTTCCCCTCATGTAAGTACTAAAAAGTTAGTACTTTTAAATAAATTTGTTCGGTATATATTTGACTTAAAACTTTATTAGAATAGATAAAATGCAGTGCTTCAAAATTAAAGTACTCAATTTTTAGTACTTAAACTTTTGTACTAAATAGCTTTGTAAAAATTCCTTCTGGCTTATGACTCTCTTTTCTGATGTTAGTTTAATTTAAAACTTTTTTACATAAAATGCATTGCTTCGAAATTAAAGTACTACAAGTTTTGTATTAAACTTTTGTACTAAATAGTTTTGTAATACTTCTTTCTGGCGTATCTCTCTTTTCTGAATTATAATGTGTAAGTTTTAACTACTGTAAATTTAGCACTAAATACTTGCGATCCGAAATTTGAGCGTCTCCGCTACTCCTAGTTTAGCAGCAAAATGAAAGCCAAAAATTTTGAAATTCTTTTGTAAGCAAAATAATTTGGTTTAAAGTTTTAGTATTTAAAACTTAGTTTTTCAGATTTAAGTACTAAAAATAGAGTGCTCAGTGTAAAAACGTGAGTACTTACACCAAAAATTTAGTGCTTAGCACAAAAATTAGTACTCAGTACTAAAAATTTAGTACTTAGTGTAAAAATATTTAGACCTTAGTACTAAAAATTTACGACTTAGTATAAAAATATTTACTATTTAGTACTAAAAATTTAGTACCTAGTGTACAAATATTTAGCACTTAGTACTAAAAATCTAGTACTCAGTGTAAAAATATTTAGTACTTAGTACTAAAAATTTAGTATTTAGTGTAAAAATATTTAGTACTTAGTAATACAAATTTAGTCCCAAGTGTAAAAATATTTAGTACTTAGTACTGAAAATTTAGTACTAAGTGTAAAAATATTTAGTACTTAGTACTAAAAATTTAGTACTTAGTGTAAAAATATTAGTACTTAGTATTAAAAATCTACTACTTAGTGTTAAAATATTTAGCACTTAGTACTAAAAATTTAGTACTTATAAGTTTTATATAAAAATGTGTTACGTAAACTTTTATTACCTAAACTGTAATGCTACAAAATAAGAGCACCCAAAATTTTAGTACCAAAAACTATGTGCCAAAAAATTAGTGCTTACTGTTAAAATAAAAGCCTGACTCACACATTTATGAACGTAAGAATTCCAAAAATTATTAATTAATTATTTTTTTATTATTAAAAAAAACTTAATTTCATTACATATGCACAGAAAAACTTATTTTTAATCATATTATCTTTTTTTAGTTTTTTTGGAATTTTAATAGTCTCATTAAAATCCCTTTGAAGTAAATATAACTGCCAATTTTAGCTTAGTCCTACATTCTCCAGAAATGTGACAAGCGCTTGAAATATTATATAAGACTTTGTTTTCAATATTTGAACTTCATAGCTTAATATTCTGTTCACCATTTCTTTTAATTAAAACTCGTATCGATTTCATGCACCGAACCTTATCAACTTTTTTACCACCGCACACAAACATTTACTTAATTTATGTGCAACTATTTCAGTTCATATTTGATGTGGCCTATCTGCGGTGCACTGCAGTGGTGCCACTAATGTCGCCACCAATATTTTATTCCCATCAACTTTTGTGTGTCCTTTGGTGTAGCTTTCCGGTGATTAATCAACGGTAAATTCAAATATTTACGTTTTCGCCCTTCGAATGCAAGTCGGCCAACTTAGTCGACTATAAACGATGAAATCTTGAAAGTAAGTCGAGTTAATGGCATTCATATGCAGGTAGGTAGGTGTGCGTATGTATGTGTCTGAGTGTTTTCACAAAATATGCCGTGGATTTGCGGCATTGCGCGAGTGACGACAGCGCATTTTTGTTAATGTCGCCTGTACATCCTGAATGACCGGAAACGGATACCCTTTGACTGCATAATAAATGAATTTTATATTTACTGCACACCGGTGACTCACTGCGACGCCGTATTGCGATGATGACTTTATAGAAAATATTCCACTTGATGTTTATTTGCTCACAACTTGCTGAGGTCAAGTGAAATATTGTTTAGCATTTCTAAAGCAAATAGAAGAAATGGCCCGCAAAAAAATTGTGAAATTGGTCGTCAGAAAAACTCAGAGTGAGCGGGGCTGTGAGAAAGAATACATCGCGATTAAACTATTTAGGTCTGGTATAATATTTATTATCCGCATTGCACACAAAAAAGGATTTGAAAGTTCATGGACAATGCATGCTTGTATAAGAATTCAGGTGAGCGTTGAATCGGTGTGGAACCCTAGTATAAAATATACCTCAGAATGTTCTTTATTGCATAGGTAAATACAAGTCCGCTAAATACTGAAGCATTCCATTTACATATTTACGGAAAGTTAGGCTTTACTATCATCATCAATGATAACTTACATTACTGATTACTAGCCCGAACTAGGATTTTCGAAATTCAAAATGCCAGACACCAAATGGTGAACAATTCAAAATAGTACGGCACTAAATTCAGATGACCAAAATTCGAAATGAGGAACTTATAGTACGAAATATGGAAATGAGGCAAATTGAGAATAAAAGCAAGCAAATTTTGAATGCATTAACATGTAATTTTTTTATATAAGTAAAAATTTAATTGTTAGTACTAAATTTAAGTCCATTTTTTTGTACTAAATTTCACTAAAAAAATTTACACAAAAAATTAGTACCAAATTTTTATAATAAAATTATTGTCTCTCGTGCTAAGTACCAAATTTATGAGCATAAATGTATTATTGGTACTAAATTTTGATATTTTATTTTTGGTACTAATGCTAAGTAGTTAATTTCTGAGACTAAATTTACTAAATTTTGGTACTAAATTCGTCGAACAAATTTTTTAGTACAAAATTTTTACGACCAAAATTTTGAAGCACAATTGAAGTTCTGATTTTCTCTTAATACATTTCTAGTTTAGTAGTAAATTTTTGGTACAGAATTTTTAGTACTAAATATCTAGCTACTTACTACAATACATTTTTTAGTACTAAAAGTTTAGTGGTAAATTGATGTTCGAGCCTCCTTTCAATGAATTTCTAGTACTAAATTTTTGGTACAGAGTTTTTAGTACTAAATATCTAGAAAATTTACTAATTTGAGTACTAATTACCTAGAAGTACCGGAAACTTCGTTTTTAAGTTTACTAAGCTGCTTACTAAATTTTTGGTACTAGACTTTAGTACTAAACTTTTAAATAAAAAAATTTTAGTACAAACATTTTAGCACTAAAATTTTAATGCTAAGTTGATATCCTAACCTCCTGTAGATAAAATTCTTGTACTAAATCTTTAACAAATAATTTTAAGTACTAAATATCTACTAGTACCAAAAATCTCGTTTTCAAATTTACTCAGCTACTTACTAAATTTTTGATACTAGACTTTAGTACTTAACTTTTAAATAAAAAAATTTTAGTACAAACATTTTAGCACTAAAATTTTAATGCTATGTTCATATCCTACCCTACTGTAGACAAATTTCTTGTACTAAATTTTGAACACAGAACTTTAGTACTAAATATCTACTAATACCAAAAACCATGTTTTCAAATTAACTCAGCTACTTACTAAATTTTCGATACCAGAATTTAGTAGTAAATTTTTAAATGAAAAAATTGTAGTACTAAATTTTTTAAATAAAAAAATTAAATAAAAAAAAAATTAGTACTGAAATTTTAGTACTAAAATATAGCGGTAAATTGATGTCCCAGCCTTATGTAGATACATTTTTTGTACTAAATTTTTGGTGCAGAAAAAAAGATTTGCTAGTACCTAAACTCTCGTTTCTAAATTTCTGCAGGTAACACCAAAAATTTAGTACTAAAACCTGTTACCTCCTCTAAATAAATTTCTAGTACTAAGCTTTTGGTGTAGAAAAATTGTCTGATACTAAATATCGTTTTTAAATTTTCTGAGCAGCTAGTACCAAAAATTAAGTACTAATTTTTACATCGAACCGATTCTTTAGTACAAAAATTAAGCACTTAAATTGATGCCCTGGCCGCTCGTCAATAAATTTCTAATATTACATTTTTGGTACAAAATTTTTAGTACTAAATATCTAGTAATACCAAAACTCTCACTTTTAATTTTAGTCAGCGGCTGATACCAAAAACTTAGTGCTAAATTTAGAACCAAATTACTACTTTTTTGGTACTAAATTTTTTACTAATAATTTCATATTTAAATTAAATACAAAATTCGGAATATTTTTAGGTAAACTGAAAGTTAGACTAATTTTAATTTTTCAACCAAAAGTTGGGATGAGTTTTATGGTACAGAAAAATTCTATAGAATTTATTTGGTACTATATTTCAAATGCGAATGTCTGATTATAAATTGCCTATTTTAGCTCTAAGAATAAAAATAAAAATGTTATCCTTAACTCCAGACTAGACAGCTGTCTCACGTTCAGCGCCTGCTGCGTAATCCCTGAGCTTAAATTGCATCAACAAAAGACTTAGTAGGTTTTGTGATTATTTTCTTTTTTTTTTTTATTGCGTTCCATATGAGCTGATGTATCCCTTATTCAATTATAAATGCTGCAACATACATACACACATACATCAGTATCAAACACGTATTTTCATGCTCCTTCTCCGCACTTTTTTTAAACAGCAAACTGGTATTATTATTAATAAAAGAAATCCTCTGCATATGAAATGCGAATAAGCGAAATAAATTAAAATTTTCAACCGATTTAACAGGAAAAGTTGCCCATCACTCGTACGCCGTTGCATGCCCCAATGCTGCACCCACTGCTACAGCGCTACGCCAACACCATTGTCCAGCAATTATATACAATTTTGCGCGTTTATGAGTTTTACACTTTGGCAAGTCGGATTTTTATTTCGGCTTTTTGTTTTCAACTACGCCCCACCTCGACCTGCGATTATACTTTTTATGATTGTCTCTGAGTTTTTCCGCGTTTTTTACGATTTTCATTTATGAGCATTTTTACTTGCTTTTCTTTTTTCCGGTTTTTTTTTGTTGGTTGGTAATTTGAAGTATTAAACCATTTTAGCACCGCCATTAAGCCAAATGGTTGAGCAGCGGTGTAATAAAAATCACCACTTTTACTTACCACTCAACTGTCAGCAATTGGTCATCCTTACTAGATTCTTCCGCCTTGCTTTTCTCCTCAGCTCCCTGCAACATTCAAGTTTCGATTATACGACTACCGCTAATCCTCTCCACCTCTATTGTCCGTATTGTCCGCAGCGTTGTCTGTTTTAGAGCCTTTGAGTGCCGCCGGAATGATTTAATTTTTAGAGCACTGCCTCTCTTGGACTGCATTCACTGGCGACGGCGGTCAATATCATTGGCACCCTTAGTCGTTAACAACAAATTTAAATGTTCGCATTAAAGTCGGGAGCAAAAGTTGAGCGAAAGAAGGGGGTCACGCAAGGCGCGCTGAAGAGCCTTTATGAAATGTTACCACACATTTCACACTCGAATGGCATGGAAATTCATTAAAAACGACAACTGGTGAAATGCGCGGAAACAGCAAAAAGAGTAGCGGTAATAATAGCAACAACTACAAGTAAGGTAAAAAATTGCAGCAATGCAACTCGTGAAGCATCTCACCAAGTACTTTTTTCTTCGTTTTTTTTTTGTGAAATTGCATCAGCACCAGCAACAGCGCCATCATCATTTGCATCAGTGGCAGTAGCAGTGGCGTCGTCACCAACGAGCAGACACATTCACCCTTATGCCGCATTGGCATAATGCAACATTTTGTTGCTCAATTTTTGACATTTATTTGACATATGGCGGCGGCACCAACATTGAAATTTAAGGCGTCCATCAGCCGTGAAGTCGTATTTTAAAAACTTTTGTTGAATTTTTTGTTGGCGCTCGATTTATGGAGAAACTACATTTTTTAAGTAATTTTTTGCCAACTTTTAAAAACGCTATTGCGGGTCGGAAAATAAATTACGGCGTAATAATTTGCGAGCCAAAATAAAAACAATAATTGCGAAATTCGTAATTGACTTTGCGTAATTTTTTCTTTTCTTTTTTAATTCTTTACTCCCTTGCACACAAAATACGAATTTCGGAAAAACTAAAAAGATTTCCATTTATTCAACATTCTTCGAAACTTCATCACAAATTCAGCTATTCAGGGAAAATTTACTTATTTAAATTTCAAACATTAAAATGACTTTATAATAAAAATAAAAAATGTTGTATTAAGAATGTATTTAGTTGATAGTAATTGAAGGTTTTTTATATACTAAAGTTTTAGTACTGAAATGAATTATTATATTTTATTATTGATAGCTTCCTATGTTTGAAGTGAAACTTCTTAGGCGTCGATGGACGAGCGAGAATGGAGAGTAAAATTTAGAGGCCATGCCACGTTTTGGGCATTTTCGTTCCGCGAGAGAGAAAAAAGATATAACGTAGAGGAGAAGAAGAGAGGGAGCTGTACCTTATATATATCTGAGATACACTTTATGCTATTTTTCCTAAGTTTTTCCTTGCGGTTGCTAATTTCTAGAGAGAAATAACACTGCCTACTTTTTGGCGCTTGTTTGTTGGTGCAAAATTGAAGGAAATATATTTTTGGTGCCTACTTTTTGGCGTTATATTTCCTTGGGATCTACTGTTTGGGGTGTTTTTTGGTCCCAAGTTTTTTGGCGTTTTTTTTTTGGTGCCTACTTTTTGGCGTTTATTTCCTTTTCCTGACTAGTGCTTGTGCGTACAATAAAGTGCTATCCATTCCGGCGTCGGGTTTATTGGTATTGCCTTGCGGTAATTTGTGCCGTTGCTGCGGTCCTGGAATCGCTGCGTTTGTGCGGGTGATAAACGCTCGGGGTAGACCGCGTTGTTGTCACGGTTTATGTCCGGCGTATACCTACACCGGCCGATCCTTCTCCGTTTTTGTAAATTTTGTCTAAAAATTATATACTAAAAATTGTACTAAATTTTTGTATAAAAATTCTTAGTACTAAATATTATATTAAATAAAAATAATAAACTAGTAGATACTACATTTATGTACTACAAGGTTGGTATTGAATTTAGTACTAAATATGTGCTATTAAAGTTTAGCACTAAGTTTATGATACTCAATTTTTAATAATTAAAATTAAATGTTTTACAAACTTTCTGATACTACATTTTTGTACTCAACTTGTGGTACTTAATACTTTTTAGGTTAAATTTAAGCACTACTTTTTGGACATATTTTCTATTAAAATTTTGTACTAAGTTTAAATTTAGTACAAAATTTAGTAACAGAAATTTTGTGAAAAGTTCCATTCAGTATTAAAAATTAAGTATTTGAAGTCAGCACTGCACTATAATAGCAAATATTTGCTATTATAGAGTAGTGCTGACTTTAAATACTCAATTTTTAATACTGAATGGAGCTTTTCACAAAATTTCTATTATTAAATTTTTGTACTAAAAATTCTGTACTAAATTTTGTACTAAAAATTTTATAAAATTTTGTACTAAATTTTATATTAAATACTTAGTACTAAATTTTGAAAGCAAAATTTAAGTACTACGATTTTGATAGTCAATTCAGTACTAAATTTTTGCTATTCAAGTTTCGTACTAAGTTTGCGATGCTCAATTTTTAATAACAAATTAAATTTGAAGTAACAATATCGATTTACCCTTCAAATTTACTTATTATTACGGCACTACTTATTTCGCATTTCGCAATTGTTACTGTTTCCGACTTTACTAATACTTTAGAAAGAGATAAGAGATTTAATAACTTAATTTAAATTTATCTTCAATTAACCGTTTTTTTCAACATAAAGTGTTCATGACATGGAATGAAGCCTTTTAAATTTCATACGCCTTCTATTTTCTTTCCCACGTGTCTTCTCAGTTAGATTGAGATGTCACGGCAAACCAGCCCCATAAATCTTCTATCAAACAAATCCCCTAAGCTTTCGTAAATACTTGTATTTCAAACGTTTTGCTTTCGCCCCACGTGCGCAAGCTGCCGCACGGGGGTGGCCATATTCGAATCGTAGCCTTTGCATTTACCTTTTGCTCTGCAATTCCATTACACATCAGCCTTCTTTACAAGTACGAAGCCATTGCTGAGCTAAACAAACCACTTATCGGCGAAAAGTTAAAGGAAATATTTAAAGGTGGTATGAATTTAAATATTTAAATATTTCGAACTAAGGTACTAACCAAAAAGTTGAATAAAGTGTTGAATTTGATGCTTGACTTTTGGTATAGATGTAAATATGTGGTATAGATATAAAATATTCTTTCTATTTATGAATTTATGTATAATCCAATACTTTTCACACAACTCATCAGTTTCCAAAAATTCTCTTTTGCTCATTCTTTTCTTCCATACACCCTCTCTCACCCCTTGTGACAATGGACAACAGCTGCAATTGGCATTCAAGTGTGACGCGAAATGCATTCAGGTTTCTTTTTCCTACTCTCTATGCACTGCAGTTTTTGGCTGACAGCTGTAGTTGTGAGGCCTTACATGTAGCCATTTTTAAAATGATGAACACTTTTTTTTTAGATTTATTTTTTGCTACCTTGTTCAGTAGGGGGCAATCTTATTCTACTTTACTTCCTTTTTTGACCTTTTAAAATGCGTTTTTCTGTGATAATTTTAACTCCTTTGAATTGCGAGTGACCTGTGAAGGACAGTCGCATTCTGCCTTTAGCTAACCGATCACTGCCTTAAGTGAACAGTGCGCTTGCGACATTTAGTGTCAGATGGGGCCAGCTCTAGCGAAGCGCTGGCATACGCACTCTTCCTAGGTGGCGCAAAATTAATCATCCAATTTTATTTTTTTACTAAATAAAAAGAATTATTTTGAGTGGTGGAAATCTTTAAGTGCTCCATTGCTTATTGCATTGTACGAGTATACTGCAGCTGTCTAGTTTACAAATCCTCCGCTGGGATGACTAATTTTGCGCCACGTTGTATATAACGTCCGATAAAAGGTATTTTCCACTGGTTCGCTCCACATATTTGAATACTCTGAAACTGTTAGGGAATACTCAGCAAAGTCTAAACTATGAGGAAACGAAAAAGAAAAATATCTGAGGAGGAAAACGAAATTTCTTCCAAAATTCTGCAAAACCGTACAACTCTTTTCCGAAAATTATATTTCTTACTAAAAAATTAAAGAAGAATCTGACGAAAATAAATTATTTTTTCCAGAAATTAGAGAAAACAATTATTTTTTTTTTAGAATTTTTTTTTTAATTATATTTTATACTATTGCATACTATATATTTCTTACTATATTTCATATTAAAAAAACATCTGACGAGAAAAACTATTTTTTTCCAAAAATTATGGGAAAAATTATAACTTTTTTCCGATAAAATTTTTTAAAAATTATATAAGAAAATATAATAAAAAATCTGACGAGAAAAACTAAACTGATTCCAAAAATTTGTAAAAAGAAAAAAATTGTAAACTTAGGTTAAGTATGTGTCATAGTATAAACGTAGGTTAAGCATGAAACATTGTATGACGATAACATGTAATTGGCATCCCCATGAATGTATCGAATAAAGAAAGGGGACTTCCGGAAAGGAGAGAATAAGAGACGCACGTCATTTAATTATCAAATAGTTATATCGGCGGTAATCTACCAATTCATATAAGGAAAGTATTTTTGTTTCACAAATTCTAGAAAAAAATATAACTTTTTTTAACAAATTAATTTTTTTTTTCAATTATATTTCATACTAAAAAACCCTGACGAAAAAAACAAAATTTTTCCCGAAAATTCCGGAAAAAATTATTTTTTCTTTTTCAAAAAATTGTTTTCAAAATTATATTTCGTGCTACAACATTAAAAAAACTGGCGAGAAAATCTTAACTGATTCCAAAAAGTCTAGAAAAAAGATAACTTTTTTTCAACAAATTATTATTTTTAATTATAAAAATCGGACGAGAAAAAATAAATTTTTTCCAAAAATTATGGGAAAAATTATAACTTTTTTCCGAAAAACTACGTTAAAAATTATATTTCATAATAAAAAATTAAAAAAGAATCTGATGAAAAAAATTTATTTTTTTCAGAAATGAAAGAAAAAACTGCGTGTAGCGTAGTACAAAAAACAGAAGTTAAACTTGAAGGCAAATAAAGAAACAGGGAGAGACCCAAGAGAGAATGAGAGAGAGAGAGAGAGAAAGAATATATCTGAATAAATTCACATTTGCAGAGAATACAAATAGACAAAATTTACAAAAAAAATCCGTTTATTTTATGTTTACGTAGTCACTCTCTACATTTTACAAAACTTTTAGAAAATATAATAGTACTAATTTAATATATGAAATATTCTATTTACTTAATATTTACATTGCTATCGTTAGATGCTTCAGTAGGTACTAATGTTACGATTGGTTTATGACAACTAAATTATGATATATATGTCTTTGATTGTACATTATCAATATTACGAGAAAAAATTGCATCTATTGTAGTTGCGAATTTAGTAGTCGATTCATTTATATTATTACTCGTATTTGTATGTAGACCAAATGGGTCGCGTAGTGCTTGTTAATTCTAGTGCATCATTAGATACAAATTAAAATTAAAATCACCCCCTCGAATAAGCGGGCACCAAGAGCGTTAGCACCAGCGTGTCTGTAGACTAATAATGTGTGGTGTATAAAATATAATATATCGTTTATATTTTGGTTCGGTGATATGTAAATAACCGCTAGAATAATGACTTGTCCATTTGCTGTTTGGCACTCTGCAATACAAATATCGCCAACTGGTATTACTGTTGAGAATTATAATTGAGATTGCATGACAACCATTGCTATGCTTGGCGTTACAATATTTACAGTATCATATTGATTATGGTATATTGCCACTCTTCCTGCTCGAACATTCGGCCGTTTAAATTTGATAACACGGTTGAAGTTAGGAATGCTGGCATCTTCGTCATCACGCAACCACGTTTCTGATTATTATATTGGATTTGCGTACAACAGCATCAATTAGATCGGCAGAATGAGGTCTGAGACTCTGGCAATTGAGAGTATATAAAATTACTCCATATCTCTTTCGCTCTACTATAATAATATGGCGTTAGTGTTGTACGTTTACACGTCACTCTCTTTCTCTCTCTCTCTGTTATATTCTAACGCCTTGTATATAATGTACACGTGGTTCTCTCTTGCTCCTACAATACGAGTAACGTCGTACGACTTAGACTAAAGCCTTAGCGTAGGAGTGAGAGAAAAGACAAAGGACCGCACAAATGGGAGACGTGAATAGCCTAAAGTGTATCTAAGATATATGCTCGTATAAGGTATAGCTCGCTCTCTCCTTTTCTTCTACGTTACATCTTTTTTCTTTCTCGTGGAACGAAAATGCCTAAGAAGTTGCATGGTCTTGAAATTTTACTCTCCATTCACGCACGTCCATCGACGCCTAAGAAGTTTCACTTGAAAAATTAATTTTTAAAATTTAAATTTTTATTTTTAAAATATTGAAAATTTGAGTATGAAGTTTTTTAAATATCTTCTTGAGTTATTTACTAAACATTTTTTTATTTTTTTAGTATAGAGTATAATTAAAAAAAAAATTTCAAGAAAAACATTAATTTTTAAAATTTAAATTTTTACTTTAATTTTTAGATTAATTTTAATTTTAATTTTTTTTTTAATATAGATTTTAAAAATTTATTTTTTTCTTCAAGAATTTTTTTCTTAAATTATACTTTTACTAAAAAACAAAATAAAAAAAAATTTTAGTAAATAGCTTAAAAAGATATTTAAAAAACTTCATACCAAAATTTTCAATATTTAATAAATCTCAAAGTTATTAAATTTCTTTCTAATTCAGTTTACTTCTTTTTATACTCACGCTTATTGAGGGAATAACAAAAAAAGTTTCTTTGGGTTGCCCTGCCAGATCTATTCTTAAGTACATTTGATGACATCTGAAGCATATATTTTACACTTTCTGAAATATAAACTAAGCGAAATAACTATAGGGGACACTGAGAAATTTTTTTTTTTGTAATAAAATAATAATCATATGACTTTTCGGCATGAGAGAAGAAAATAAACGTAAAAATAAAGTATGTTAAAAAATTTATATCAGCCTTTTATTTCAACAATTTAATAAATTTCAAGGGCGTTAAAGGAAATGGATATATGGGACAAAACTAATATTAAACTTAAGAAAATAATAAACCTTAAGAAAACAACATGAAATAATATTTAAAAGCTTCTATGTCCTCCGTTTTTTATACCCAACCCTCAGTGGTCGTCGCGGCATCGAATTTATGAGTGACTGAAGTGA